>JAJLUL010000091.1:0-48505 GCA_030564325.1 Blastobotrys capitulatus | reverse complement strand
CCAAAAAATGCTGGTTTCCAACAATCTATGAGAACTGAAAGAAGATTAGCTTCATCAAATGGTGGTGCTCAAACCATGACAGTTCGAGATGCTTTAAATGCTGCTATGGCAGAAGAAATGGATCGAGATGATAATGTTTTTGTTATGGGTGAAGAAGTTGCTCAATATAATGGTGCTTATAAAGTTACTAAAGGTTTATTAGATAGATTTGGTGATAGAAGAGTTATTGATACTCCAATTACTGAAATGGGTTTTGCTGGTTTATGTGTTGGTAGTGCATTAGCTGGTTTAAAACCAGTTTGTGAATTTATGACATTTAATTTTGCAATGCAAGCAATTGATCAAATTATTAATTCTGGTGCAAAAACTTTTTATATGTCTGGCGGTACTCAACAATGTAATGTTACTTTTAGAGGTCCAAATGGTGCAGCAGCAGGTGTTGGTGCTCAACATTCTCAAGATTATTCATCTTGGTATGGTCAAATTCCAGGTTTAAAAGTTGTTTCTCCATATAGTGCAGAAGATTGTAAAGGCTTATTAAAATCTGCTATTAGAGATCCAAATGTTACTGTCTTTTTGGAAAATGAAATTATGTATGGTAAAGAATTTACTATGAGTGAAGAAGCAATGTCACCAGATTTTACTATTCCATTTGGTCAAGCAAAAATTGAACGACCTGGTAAAGATATTACTATTGTTGCTCATTCTAAGAATGTTTTAACATCATTAGAAGCTGCTGAAATTTTAAAGACTCAATATAATGTTGAAGCAGAAGTTATTAATTTACGAACTATTAAACCATTAGATGTTCCATCAATTATTAAATCAGTTAAAAAGACTAATAGAATTATTAGTGTTGAAGCTGGTTTCCCAGGTTTTGGTGTTGGTAGTGAAATTGCTGCTCAAGTTATGGAATCTGAAGCATTTGATTATTTGGATGCTCCAGTTGGTAGAGTTACTGGTGCTGAAGTTCCAACTCCTTATGCTGTTGAATTGGAAGATTTTGCTTTCCCAACTGCTGAAATTGTTGTTAAAGCAGCAAAGAGTGCTTTATATTTAAATGAACAACAATAAATTATTTAAGTTTAACAAAAAAAATTGTATAATAATAAAAAAATTAAAAAAAATATAATCTCATGCATTTTTATTAATATATATTACTTTTCTATATATCTTCATTATTATTATTAGAATTCTGATACTCTCCATGAACTAATTGGTAAAGCTTGTAATTTTCTCATAATTCTTCTAATAACTCCAAAAAATAATAATAAACCAACCATAATACAAAATATACTCATAACATAATAACCATCCCTATAAGTGGTACATTGACCACCTAATTTTTTACATTTTTCTTTAAATTGTTCAGTTGCACATGAAAAAATTTCAAATGCACTACTACCAACTGATTCCAATGGACTACAATCAGCTTTTGTAAAATAATCAACACCTGCTAAAATAAATAATCTTGGCCATTGACCACCTAAATTACTAATAGTATTTAAAGTTGTCATATAAGTTCCACCAATTAATGGATCTGCAATTTGAGTATGAAATGCATTAATTGATACAAATTGAACTGTTGACATAAATGATCCAATAACATGTACTATAATAACAATTAATAAATAACCAAAACCATATTCACCAGATTTTGGGAAAAATGCAACTGATAACATTGATAAAAATGCAAAACCTAATCTACCTAAAAAACCCATCATCCAAGGTCTTAATGGTGCTAATCCTGTTGACCATTTAGCTGCATAATAACCAAAAATAATTTCAAATGGGAAATCAATTAAAACTGTTAATGCTAAATCTTCTCTTGATAATCCTTTTTCTAATAATTTTAAATTTGTAACTGCTTCATTTGCTTGAAATGCAAATTTTGCAATACAATGAATAAAAATTAATAATTGAACATTTTTTAATTTTAATACTTTATACATTGATTTATAAACATGCATAATTCCTTCATCAACTCTTTCAGCATTTTCTTTTTTAAATAATCCAACTAAAATTGTTGTAATTAAATAAACAATTCCCCAAGTTCTTAAATACCCACTTAATGTAATTAATGGTTCATCACTTGGTATACTTCTAAAATATTTATTACCAAATTCTGGACTATTAAATGCTAAAAAAACTGTAAAACTTAAAAAATATCCAGAATTTAATCCAATAGTTTGAGCTGTTGATGCATAACTTAAACTTCCATGACTTAATAATGTTAATGCCCAACCATCAACTGCAATATCTTGAGTTGCTGCTAAAAAAACTAATATAAAAAAACAACTTGTAATTTCTTTTAAATTTTTTTCTGCATCATTCATTAATGGATTAATTTTTGCTGCTAACCATAATAAAACAAATGAACTACAAAATTGAATTGGTATAATCCAAGATTTTCTTCTACCAAAAGTTTTTGAATAACATGCATCAACAATTGGACTCCATAATAATTTTAAACTATATGGATAACTTGCTAATGAAAAAATCCCAACTTGTCCATAACTTAATTTACTTTTTAAAATAAATGGAATCGATCCAAATGCTAATCCAACTGGAATACCTTGTAATAAATATAATCCAACTAAAATAAAAAAATTTCTTCGATCTATTGGTGTTAATTGACTTAGAGAAATTGTTGAACCAATATGATCTTCTAATTCATTTTTTTCTAATAATTCTTTTTCTTCAATGTCTTGATAGTTTAATGGTAATGTGTGCTCAGGTTCAACCGTACGTTTACGATGTGAAAGTTCAACATTGTCCATTTTTTTTTTTATCTGATTTGTAGTAGTGAAATTTCTTAAAAAAAAAAAAATCTGATGTGTCAAAAAAATAATAAAATCTGAAACGCGTCAGCAAAAAAAAAAAAAAAACTTCCCAATTTAAAATATTTTTTATCAAAAAACTGAAACGCCATCGCAATTCGACGTTATTGAACAACCACACTATCATCAGACAACTAACCATGGACACATCAGATATAGAAAGTTTACAAAAAGAAATATCATCTGTTGAATCAAGATTAGAAAAATTAAAATCAAAACATAGAGAATTAATAACTTCTCAACCATTATTACCCCACATTAATCTAACAAACATTGAAACAAATATATCAACAATTAAACTAGATTCAATGCAATTTGAAAATATTCATAGATTAACTGGTATAACAAGTTTTAAAATACCAAATTTTGAAGGATTTGGTATAAGATTTGAAATATTTTATAATAATAAATTTCAAGCACCTCATTATATTATATTAAAACAATTAAAAAATTTAGAAATTTATAAACATACAATACCATCACATATAAATTTTCCTTCATTAAATAATTTAAAAATTTTTGTTATAACAATTTATAATTCATTACAACAATATTATTATAAAAAAAATTTATTATCAAAAGATTTTAATCATGTTTTATCAATTGAAACAGATCAAGCATGTCAATTAATTAAATTAACTTTTACAAACAATTTAATAGCATATTTAACATGTCATGAACTTATAATAACATCAACTATATGTGAAAATAATTTATTAGAATCTATTATTAATGGACCATTACAAACACTTAAAGATCGATTGGCTTTGATGGATTACCAAACACTTGACCAACAGAATTATTAACACGACTATATAAATAAACAAATGCAATTTCTAATACACCCCAAATTAATCCAGCTAATTTTTCAAAAAATGAATGAAAATAAATTGATGTCATTAATAACATCCACCACCATAATCCTAATAATCCTAATGTTAATTTAATAATTAAATTATTATTTTTTAATGATAATAATGGTAATAATTCAAACCATAAAAATAAACTAGAATGAACTAATAAAAAAGAATGACCACTTGGATCATATCCTCCAACCCATGATCCACCATTTTTTCTGCAAGCAGCTGAACTAATTCCAATTCCAATTGTTGATTCTAAACTAACTTCTAATCCTTGACATGATCCTCCTGTCCATAAAAATACTCTATCCATTAATGGTAAACCAAAAAACCATTGAGTGAAAAAAATCCACCAAATAGTGGCAAATAAATATCTAAAAAAATATTGTCTTGTTATAATTGTATTATTATTTTTTTTAAAAACATTAATTGTTATTAATAAAAATGCTAAACTTGTCCAAAACCATCCTTGTCGTACAAATAATACATTAAAAATGTTTTTTTTATTTGAAAAATATGTTTCTTGAGGATTTGTTATTGATACTATCCATCCAAGAATCATTGTAGTTGGATATAATGTTAATATTGAAAGTTCTTCTAATGTTATAAGATTATTAAAATATTTTTTTTTATCATTTTTAGTTATATTGTTATTATTATTGCCATTAAGGGGTTCATTGGATGAACTGGTTGTATTATCGTTTTGGTCCATTGTATTGTGTTGGTTAATTCTATATTTTTTTTTTTTGTTATGATGAATGATTTGAGTTGCTTTTATTGTTCTTCGGAGCATGAAATTAGAAGAGAAAAAAAAAAGTGATGAGTGGTTTTTTCTTTGATCCCAACGTTTTTCACGGTTCTTCGGTTAACCACTGAAAAAAGAAATTTGAAACATCATCAGTTTTTTTTTATTCGTTCAAACCATTAGACAAAATTTGTTTGTTATAATGAATTTTTTTATTGAGAACGCCCAATTTTACATTTTAAAATGGAATCCCGTTGATATCTTATCTTGATATATTTACTATTTGTATATTTTCAACGATATGCTCAAGCTTGTAAAAACGGCCCTTGGACAAGTAGATAGGAATGCGAATGGGTTTAGCGTCAAGTGATAGAGACAGATTCAAGCTAGAGTGGCAAAATTACTTATGTGATTGAAAATATCCTATGCCTACGTCAGGTAGGTCACTTGCTCCAAGTACTCGCCATCATTATAAATATATACTGTATTTTCACAAGATTAATAATTTAGGTAAGCCATTACAATCACGAGAATAATTTTGATTTAATAATTTATCAATTAATACTAATAGACCTCGAATACTTTCAAAATATATCTAAATTTAGTGTTCATTTATTGAGTTGGATGTTGGATGAGAATCAATGAATTTATTGATACGTGTGTAGTGGTGTGTAAGGTGAAACAAATTTGCGGCTTGAAATTTATTCCTAATGTAATTTCTAGCTATAGCTAGGGAGTCTATAAACACATATCTATAGGGTGGCGTAACATTCAATTAGTGGCTTCAAAAGAGTGCTATTTAGTGCATATATATAATTATATATGTCTAGTTAGATAGTTTTAATATTGAAAGGCGGTTTAAAACCTCTTAGACTAAGATGATTAGATCTCGAAATTACTTAATATTGAATAACACATGCTTCATATATGTTAGTTATGGACTATATAGAAGCTCAATGATAATCCAAATGGGCCTTTAGTAAAAAGAATTCCTTTAAGAATTCTTAAGCTCTTGTATTTCTTCATGAAGGGTAGCATATGGATTATTCGATTGAACAAACTAGCTAAGCTTGTGCAATGAGTATCTAGAGCTTTTCTGAGAAACTTCTTTAAGTGGTGTTAATTGACATTGACATATATTTCTTGATGGGTTCAACAAAATCTAGCTAAAAGTACTACTATAACGCAGAGTGACTTTATGATAACTTTGGCTTTATTCGAGGTTGAAATATCCCACCTAATTTCAGCAATTTACCTTTAGAAATCAGGAGAATAATATGGTCTCATATACAATCTAAAGAAACTAATAAAACCCGTTATGTTATGGTTTCAACCACAAGGCAATAAAACTCTTGGAAGGTGCCCGGGAATTAACTATAGAAAAAATAATTGGACCTATACATTCTTTTTAATTTACATTTGATGACTTTAAATAATTATTCTATTGTACAAAAGTGTATAAGAATCCAAAAATGATCAATTTCAAAATATCTTTTAATAAATAAGTAAGGTTAGTATTAATATCTATAAATTTGGTTCTATTAAATCTTTAACTATTGACTTTTCTTGTGTAACTTGACTCAGTTGGATTGTAACTGCTTATATTGGTATTAGATAATAATATACAACAAATTGAAAATAAAATAACTTCTCTAAGATTTTGAAGGGCTATGTTATTATGACTTGATCGAGTATTATGGCCCACCAGCAATTGATATTGGCCCAGATATCTGATGGCTCCAATACTTGTGATTGTTATCTTTTGCCAGCTTGGTTCTAGTTCTAGTGCACCAATGGCCCAATGATATAATTAAGTTTTATTTTCTGTATCCGGTTTAACTTCTGAACTATTTTCTTTCTTTTCATCTTTCTGTTCATCTTTTGTTACCTCTTTCGATTCCCCTTCAATATTCTTTTTCTCCTCTTCTTTTTCTTCTTTATTTTCTTCCTTATTTTCACCATCTAAATCTTTTTGAGGATCACCTAACCATTTAAAATAATAATTATCCATAAACATTTTTGCAATATCAGCTCTTGCAATATCTCTTCTAAAATTCGGTTCTTTTAATAATGTTAAAATATGTAAACAATTAGGATAAATAATATATTGAGAATATTCAGGTTGACGCCAATATTCTAAATATTCCAAATAATTTAAAAATTCTTCATTTTCTAATAATTTCATTTGTGCAAGATAATTAAGATATTGAGTATTTGATAATGATTGAATAAATTCCAATTCAATTTCAAATCGAGTTGGAGGCGCGTCCATATCAACTTCCATGTTTGTTTATTGTGATCTGAATTATTTGGGAGGTTTTTGTTGTTGTCGAATGATTGAAAAAAAAAAAAAAAAAGTTGGTGATGTTCTAAATTTTTTTTTTCCACTCACGGAACACCGTTGGGATTATAGCTAACTAACTGAAACAGTAGTGCCAATTGTTTATTATTTTCATGAATGGACAATGTGTTACTACAACAATTAATACCCTCTTTCAGAGCCTTTCTATTGATAAAAAATGTTCTATTATTAATAAGTATAACTATTAGTTCTTACATACTATCCACTACTCATCATCTTCTTCATCATCATCGACATCACCATTTCCAATATCTAAATCCATTTCATCATTAAAAGCCTCTCTAATTGCTTTCAAATCAGCTTCAACATTAAATCTAAATCTAGATAAAACTTCTTTATTATAAAGATTCATTTTTACAATTTTTTGATTATCATCTTCAATAACATTAACATAATTTCCAAATTTACCAATAAATTCTCTATTTGGTTCTTCATTTAAAAAAGTAAAAACAATTCTATCCAAAGTTTCAATTCTAGCAAAAGATTTTAACATATCCATTGTGATAGCCTCAGCAACATCTAAATCAATAACAATAGTTTGTAAATTATCAATATTTTCTATTAAAGAAACAACATCAGTCATAGTTGCTTCTGTTCTTCGAAGATGAATTTCAAGATATAAATAATTTAATGAAGCATAATGATCAAGAAATCCATCAAAATGATCAAATGCTAATTCATCTGCAATAATTAATTTGGCATATCTTTTAACATCATATTGTTCATTATCAGCAGATGCATCAAAAATCGAATAACTTTCATCAAACATTAAATCAACATCTAAATATCGTCGAATTGATATAGTTTCTAAATTTGGGAAAAAATTTTCTTTTAAAAGTTTTAATTGCTGTTTTGCATTTGCAACATTTTCATCTAAAAATACTTCAGTTCCAAAAAAAATTGGTTGTAATTGCCATAAACAATTTTCAAATGATAAATGTTTAATTGATTCAACTTTTGAAATTCTATTACCAGGTTCATTTTGAAAATCTAAACTATGAAATTCAATTGTTTCAATATTTAACCCATTTAATCTATTTAATAAATTTAAATGGAATGGACTATATTCTTCTCTTCGAAAATTAAGTAAATTTAAATATTTTAAACTTGAAATTTTTTCCATTATACTTTTTTTACCAATTAATCCACAAAAATTATCAATTGAAGTTTTTAATTCTATAACATTATTATTAGTATAAATAACATTTTCAACTGATAGTTTGATAAAATTTTTAATATGAAGTTTAGATTGACTTGGATATTGTTTAGTACTTGCTAATACTGTAGGGAATTTGGCATAACTTGGATGATTAGAAAATGTACCAATTTTAATTTTTTTATTAACATTATTTAAAACATTTTGTTCAAATAATTTAATAATTGGTAATATATGTTTATTTTCTAAAACCAATTGAAAATCTTCAACACCTTGAATCATAATATTTTCTATACCTATTGAAATTAATTCACAATTAATTTCTAATTTTAAAAAATTTAAAAATTCTTCATGAGATGAATTTCCAATATTAATAAATTTATCATTAATAATAGTGTCATATTTTGTTTCTTTTGGAATATCAACTGGGTTTGGATCATCAAGTACTGATATAACAATTGTTTTGTATAATTTACTTGCAAAACTTTTTCTTAAATACCAACATGTATTATGAAAATTAGATGCATCTTTTGCTGGTAATAAGTTCCAAATTTTTGTTAGAATTTCAACTGGTAATTTAGTTATACTCATTTGTTTTTAATTAACTTAATTTGAATCATTAAAAAAAAATAAATAAAAAACTGAAAATAAATAAATAAGTACTGGAAAAAAAAAAAAAAAAAACAAGCTGTTACGTACTGAAAATTAAAAAATAAAAAATAAACATTTCTCCCAACAGAACAGCTCCGTCTTATTTAAATAGGGTGTATAGATCCAATCGGACATTTTTCTCAATACGAATTCCCTCCAAATATCCTCACAGCGAATTTTCCTTAATGACCGTAAATTTATTAATACAAGCTTAAAAATCTGGTAGTATAACCAAAAAATCATTCTGCATCGATTAGTGGTATTTTCAACTTGAAATTCCTTGAACTTATTAAGATATGCCAGTTTTTGTTAGCACCGCTTGAAAGCTACTTTTACAGCCAAAAAATATTCAAGCAGGTGTAAGATTTTTTTTCAGTCTACAAGTACTAGACAAGATAAAATTGCTCAAATGGCCAACAAATAATGCCCCTTCCGAAAATTAAAAAACACCATTCGATTCTACGGGTTTCAAAGAATAATATAGTAGAATTTTATCTGTTTTGAATAATATTAATATAATAGATTTTTAATTTATAATATAAAATCGCTTTGAAAAAAAATACTGGAATTCTTAATTTTCGGATTTTTTGTGCTGAGGGCCCGATTGGATCTATACACCCGTCTTATTTTGGTAATGGTCCGCGCGTGCACCAATAAAATAGAAAAGTCTAATAAGCGTATAAGACCCCTTACACGTTAAAGTGATTGCTTCAAACTAGTTATGGTAAATACTACAATCAATAACCTTTTGCTTTAATGAAAAATAAGAACAATTGAGGCTATATAGTTTCAAACTTTTATTAAAGTCATTATTAAAGGAGTTTATCTAAATATATATCCATGGTGAATTAAAAAAAAAAAAATAGGTAAACAATTATTCGTCAATTTGCATTTCTCCTTCATCATCTAAATGTCTTCTTCAATACCAAAATCATAATCATCTAATTTTTTTATTGCACTAAATATAAGCTCTTCTCGAATTGCATTCAAATCAACTTCAAGGTTTAAATATTGTCTAGATAAATAAATTTCATTCTGAAGATTAAATTTTACTATCCGTTGATTTTCATCTTCAATAATACTAGCGAATTTTGCTAATCTATCAATGATTCTTTTTTGACAAAAATATCCTGGGAGTATCAAAACATACCTTTCCATAGTCTCAAGTTGAGCAATTTCAATCGATATATCCAAAATATATAATACAATTTGAGCAATGGTTAAAGGACCATCTACTTTAATAACCAAAGTTTTTAAATCATCAATAATATGTATTAAAGAAACAATATCATCCAAAGCTACCCCAGCCCTTCCACTACCCATAGATATATATATATTATCTATGGAAAGATATTCAAGGATAAAATCAGAAATTTCTTCAACACTTTTATTATGAATAATTCTAAATTTAGCATAACTTTGAATATTATATTGTTCATCAGTTGAATCAAGTATTGAATAACTTTCAGAATAATATACACTCGATTTTAAATTCCAGCCAATTGTTAATGTTTCCAAATTTGGAAAAAAAATATCTTTTAAATTTTTAAATTGTTGTTTTATATTGACAACAGTTTTACGATGAAAATCAATTGAATCCAAATGCCATGAACAACCTCTAAAATTCAAATGTTTGATAGATTCAATTTTAGAAATATTTTCTTCATCAATCATTGGTGTAAATGCAAAACGATAAAAACCAATTTTTTCTAAGTTTAACTTATTCAGTCCATAAAACAATTTCATATCAAATGGGCTTTTCCGATTTGAATCAGGTTTTAATTTTAAAAATTTCAAATTTGATAACTTTTCAATTAAACTTTTTTCACCAAATAAATCATTAATCTCATCACTTGTAGTTTCTAATTTTAAAATAGTACTATTTTGAATAATATCTTGGATTCCATTTTTATAAAAATCTGAAAGAATAGTTATAAAATATTTTGGGGTTTTGGTTTTAACCAAAAATGATAATTCTTCACCATTATAATATATATTAAGTTCTTTATTAACAAAATTTAATACATTTTTTCCAAATAATATTAAAATTGATGATAAATCTTCATAATCTCGAGTTTTTCTTCTTTTTACTTCATCAAAAATCAAATTCTTTAATTCAATTGAAAAAATTTCATAAATAATTTCTGAATTTAAAAATTTTTTGATTTCATTTTTACATGATAAATTGATAACCATTAATTTTTCAACATTATTAAAATTGCTTAATTTAATTAAGCGATTAATACATTCATCCTTTTCCATAAAATTATGTGTAAATATTGTAGTATTGTAAATTTTATGTGCCAATGTTTTTCTTAAATACCAACAGGTATTATGAAAATTAACTGCATCTTTAGCTGGTAATATATCCCAAATTTGTGATAAAATTTCAAATGGTAAAGAAGTTATAAGCATTATAAGTAATAATGATCGCGATATGGGGGATGAATTTTAGGTGGATATATAGATGTTTATATAATTTTTTAATTCCATCAATAAATATTATTCAAGGGGGTTAGAAATATCAGTTAGTGGGTGTATGTCTATGAGGTTGGAACATAAAAAGTTAATTGTTTTCTTTTTTTCAATGCATGGGTATGGTTAGTTACCATATATAGTTAGACTATTTTGGTGATAAAAATAAATATACCTGCCCTCTTGATTTTTTTTTTTTTTTTGTGGAACTACTGGTCGATTAAAGACATCATGATACAAACTAGTATTCGATATGGTACATGGATATCCATGTAAATATATCTTAAATTTTTTTTTTTCAAATAACATGCATGCTGAAAATATCTACAATTGATTTAATTAAGAACTAAACTTTTTTTTTTTTAATATGCTATATAATTTTATATTGTTATTTACCGGTATAATTATTAAAATTGATTCATAGAATTGATCATTAGATCGATCTGTGCATAGGTAAAATTACTATCATTTTATGCAACAAAAATATAAAAATAAGGATAAAAACTAACCTTGAATTAACATTTCTTCGTCTTCTTCTTCTTCTTCTTCACCTAATTGTTGGTCTTCTTCGTCATCACTACCAATATCACTACCAATACCATCACCTAATTGCCTTTCATCATTTAGATAAACTTCTCGAATTGCATTTAAATTAATTTCAAATCTTGAAAATCGTCTCGATAAATAAAGTTCTTTATCATCATTAACTGATACTATCTGCTGATTTTGATTTTCAAACTCAAATTTATTTTCACTTTCATTTTCATCTTCATCTTCAACCATATTAACAAATCTTACAAAACTATCAGTAATTTTTTCTTTATCAGAACATCCTCGTAATATTAAAATAAATCTATCAATAATCTCAATTTGAGCAATTTTAATTAAAATATCCAAAATAATTTGTGTAGTTTTTAAAGGATAAATTAATTTAAAAACCAAAAAATTTAATTCATCAATATCAATAATTTGTATTAAAGATACAATATCATTTAAAGTTTTTTCATTCAATTTACAATCGATAGATACATAAAGATTGTTTATAAATGGATCAAATTGAGATGGAATATCAATGTTTTTAAAACTTGAACTAGATGTAATGGAAATGTTACCATACATAAAACTTGGAGTATTAGATTGTTCATTAGTTGCATTAGATTTTGAATAAGTTTCAGAAAAAAATATATTAGAATTTGAACATTGCCAACCAATTTTTAATGTTTCCATATTTGGAAAAAAAATATGTTTTAAAATTCCAAAATGTTGTTCTATATCTATAAAATTACCACCAATTCGAATTAAATCTAAACACCAGAAACAATTTACAAAACTTAAATGTTTGACAGATTCAATTTTAGTTCTAGTAATAGTGCTCTCGTTTGGATCAAACATAAGATTCTCAAAATTGATTGTTTCTAAATTTAAATCATTTAGTGTTTTGAATAATTTCAAACTAATTGAACCCATCCAAATTGGTTCATAAGTTAGTTTCAAAAATTTTAAATTTGATAAATCTGATAAATTTTTTATTATTCCAATTTTTTTGTCATCAGTTTTTTTATAAACCAAATCAATATAAACTTCCAACTTTAGAATGATAATATTACTTAAAAAAATATCTCTAATGTTATTGTTATAAAAATTTAAAAGAGTAGATTTAAAATCTTTTGAATTTTTAATTTTAACCAATAATGATAATTTTTCAGAATTATAATATATATTAACTTCTTTATTAATAAAATTTAATACATTTTCTCCAAATAATAATAAAATTTCTAATGTAGATTTATCATAATTTATAGTTAATAATTTGACTTCTTCAGAATATAAACTTGGAGATTTAAATTCTTCAGAAGCTAACCGTTCAATTGTAAAATCATCAGGATCTGAAGGTTTTACAAAATCAAAAATTAAATTTTTTAATCCAATTGAAAATATTTCACAAATAATTTTTAATTTTAAAAATTCTTTAACTTTAGCTCTTGATGATAAATTAATAAACATTAATTTATTAACATTATTGGAATTGCTTGCCTTTAATAATTGATCAACATAACCATATTGATCAATAGTATGATCTGAAAATATTGTAGTATTGTATAATTTAGTTGCTAATGTTTTTCTTAAATACCAGCAAGTATTATGAAAATTAACAACATCTTTAGCTGGTAATATATCCCAGATTTCTGTTAAAATTTCAAATGGTAAGGATAATAGATCCATTTTTTTCTGTCTTGTCTTGTTTTTCTTTCTCTGGAGAATGATATTAAACAAAATGATTTATTAGAATGAGTGTGTGTGTATTGAGTGAATGGTAAGAAATTAAAAATCGCGTATTTCAATGACATTTTATATTTAAAGCTAATTTTTCTCCTATTTTTTTTATTCATTGATTAATGCAGTCTAATTAGGCTTGAAGTTTTTAAAATTGATTTTGTGGACTTTTGAGACATGAAAATAATAAATTATGCATAGATCTGAAACAAAAAAAATATAAAAAAAAGAGGATCGGATATCGACCCATTGTATGCTCCTGAGCTATGAATACTTGGAAATTCATAATTCCAAATATAGCCATCATAGCTTAGAAATATAAAGACTACCAATCCAAATAAAAATATGTATTTGTATTGTACAAAATATGACTTCCTAGTGACCTGACAGGATTCCAATATTGGGACCCTTACTCTAGGAGTTTATATACTAACAATCTGAGGATTGGAAGTAGACTAAATATCCATATACTCGCGCCTCTAAGTCAGAGCACTATAGTGATAACTTTAATATATAGTCTATATTATAATGTACACCATCAATGGTAGAAGCTAGCTTGCTGTATAAACATTCTCAACCTTACGGCTTTGAGTATATGATTGCAATGATACAATTATTGAAACTAAATCCCTGTATATACAAAATAAAACTGGTAATTTAATATCGCTGGACATTTAAATACATGTTATCTGTATTTCAACAATATTGTCAATCTATGGAACCAATGGATTGAGTAAAGTTTCGAACAATAATTTTAAAGATATCGATCACTGATGGACTAAAGCTCATTTGATGCGAAAAAGCTTAGGCTATAGTACGCGTTAAGTAAGCTGTTATTGAAATAAACATTCTGATGATAGATTATAATCAGCATATAGGTATAATATTCTGCATATGATCATCTAGCACTCGCTGATAACTCATATTGTAATGGTTCTGTTTGGTATTGGTATATGTAGTCTAGTAATGTTGTTGAGTAACAAAAGTGTATAATTGCAATGTACAACTTGTACAGCATAAACAAAATTTTCAAGATACTCACGTGAAAACGTGATAATCATGTGACGTTTGATTTTCCACGTGAAATCACCTCTGTTAGCGGGCCAATGATGCGTTTTATTTTTTTTTAAAGTTTATTATTTTTCGTGCTCATCGGGTACTAATTATGAAGAATAAAAAATTGCTGATTAATTTTAAACGGCTTTTTCCATTAACAAACGTCTAAAAGCTGCTTTCTCTCTAGCCACCACAATGTCTTAATTTTTTTTTTATTCTCCTCTATCCAAAATGAGCATTTTTTTATTCTACTATTGCTAAGCTTAATAATACTTTTTATTCTTTTTTTTTTTCTAAATCATCTTTCATCTCTCCACATTCATCATAGCATAACCTAATTATATCAACAAAATGATATCTAAACGGCTATTCATAAAAACAATAATTAGAAATGCATCAACAAGTACAACAAAAAAAAGTACTACTC
Source organism: Blastobotrys capitulatus (assembly GCA_030564325.1). Classification (NCBI taxonomy): domain Eukaryota; kingdom Fungi; phylum Ascomycota; class Dipodascomycetes; order Dipodascales; family Trichomonascaceae; genus Blastobotrys; species Blastobotrys capitulatus. The sequence goes on along the minus strand of JAJLUL010000091.1, from coordinate 33,659 downwards.
GCTTAGCATCTACATCTACAAGTACAAATACATCTTCATCTACTAACCCAGCAATGAAATTCCCATGTTTAGATCGTCAAGATTTAAGAACTCAATCAATTGAATCAGGACCAGAACCATCATATACATTTAAATCAACAGGAATTGAAAAATATCATTCAAATAAACCAATAAAATTAGATTATGGTGGAATATTACAAGAATTTGATATTGCTTATGAAACTTGGGGTAAATTAAATAATGAAAAATCTAATGCTATTTTATTACATACAGGATTAAGTGCATCAAGTCATGCAAAATCTCATTCAAAAAATACAAAACCTGGTTGGTGGGAAAAATTTATTGGACCTGGATTATCAATTGATACAAATAAATATTTTGTAATTTGTACCAATATTTTAGGTGGATGTTTTGGTAGTACTGGACCATCATCAATAGATCCTGCAGATAATAAAAGATATGCAACAAGATTTCCAATATTATCAGTTAATGATATGGTTAGAGCTCAACATCGATTAATTACTGAAGAATTAGGTATTAAAAAATTATATGCAAGTGTTGGATCATCAATGGGTGGTATGCAATCACTAGCATTTGCAACTGAATTTCCTGAAAATGTTGAAAAAATTGTATCAATTAGTGGATGTGCAAGATCACATCCAAGTTCAATTGCAATGAGATATGTTCAAAGACAAGTATTAATGAGTGATCCAAATTGGCAAAGAGGATTTTATTATGATACAGGAATTCCACCACATGTTGGAATGAAATTAGCAAGAGAAATTGCAACAATTACTTATAGATCAGGACCAGAATGGGAACAAAGATTTGGTAGAGATAGAGCTGATGAAAATCGATCACCAGCATTATGTCCAGATTTTTTAATTGAAACTTATTTATCACATCAAGGAGAAAAATTTTGTTTAGAATATGATCCAAATAGTTTATTATATGTATCAAAAGCAATGGATTTATTTGATTTGGGTTATAAATCAAGAATGGAAGCTTTAAAAAATCGTCAACTTGAAGGTGATACAAGTAGTAGTGCATTACCAACAATTGATATTCAAGAACAACCAAGAGATTCTAATAAAAATGCAATGCCATCACAATCTGATTTAATTAAAGGAATGTTACCAATGGCAGGACATAAAACTTTAGTATTAGGTGTTGCATCAGATATTTTATTCCCAATTTGGCAACAACGAGAAATTAATTCTGTTTTAAAACAAGGTGCTATTAATAGTGGGTTAAAATCTCAACATGAATTTATTGAATTAGGTACTGATATTTCATTATTTGGTCATGATACTTTTTTATTAGATACAAAACATGTTGGAACTCCTGTTAAGAATTTTTTAGATAATAATAATTAATTTATGTACAAATTTTATATATAAGTCTAATTTTTGACAAAACGTTTTGCACGTTTCTTTAATTTTTCCATTCTATGTTTTTCAGCTCGTTCTTTTTTATTTAATTTAACTGGTAAAGTTTTATCACCAAAGAATTGAACTTTATCAAAATATTTTCTACTTAAATGAAATTCATTTGTAACTGCTTCATCACTTAAACCTAATTTTTCAATTGCCCAAAAATATCGTTCTGGATTTGTTTTTTTTAAATATTTTAAAATTCGTTGTCTACCTTGAACAATCATTTCTAATTTTCTTAAACTTGGATAATTTTTTTTATGATCTTTTAAATGACCTGCTAAATAATGAATTTTAATTGTTTTAATAGCTGCTTGAACTTCTGGACTACCAGTATCACCAGGAAATCTTTCAAATTCTTTAACTGCATATGAAACTGCTAATTTTTTTGCATCTGCTTGTGATCCATTTGATAAACTAACAATTCTTTCAAATGCTTCTCTTTTTTTTGCTTCTTCTTGTAATGTTGCTTCTCTTTCATGTGGTTTACAATTTTGTAACATTGCTTGTTCTGCTCCATATAATAATTTAGATGTTGATCTTTGATCCATTCCTTGTAATTGATTTGTTGGTTCACTAACTCTCATTTTAACTCTATCCATGAATGGAATTCGTTGTTTACCTAAAACAGGATCAACTTCTTGAACTTTTTGTTTTAACATCATTCTTGCAAAATGTTTTTGAACTCTTTCAACAGATTTTAAATATCTTTGTTTGACATTTTGTTGTGGTGTTGAATGGAATGATCGAGTTATGATGCTAGTGGTATTATTGGGTAGTGTACCCTTTATAAATGATTTGAACATGTTTTGTTCGTCTGTGTGTTGTTATTGTTGATGATGTTGAAATTTTTTTTTTTTTTTTTTTTTTTTTGTCGAGTAGAAAAATTTTAAAATTTTTTTTTCGTGATAGTTTTTTTTGTAGTTTTTTTTTCGTACATTGGGAATCGAAATCGGAAGGGTTAGTGTAGTCTCTCCGTGATAAGATCAAGATTGATAAGAAAAAATGGGGTAGAAAAAATAAAAACAAAATTAAAGTTTTATCGGCAATAAAATACATTTTCAATAATACACCCGGTACAAATTGTGTCTATTTAAGGTATTTTCATGACGATCAAATACAAATAGTTATGAAGAATAACCATTTCCCCTCAATTATACTAACTATAAATATAAATCAATTAGTTCAATAAAACCAATCCTTCATCAAACCAATCATGAGGTTTCAAAAACTTGGTGCTTTAACATTAGCTGCTACTAGTACCACTCTAGCAGCATCAAATAAACAAAAAAATGTCATTATTACTGACAAACATACCAACAATTCATCACCATATTTTTATGGAATGATGTTTGAAGATATCAATGGATCTGGTGAATCTGGAATTTATGGGGAATTATTAGTTAATAGAGCACCACAAGGTCCATCACCAAATGTTACTGGTTGGCATGGAATTGGTGGTGCATTTGTTCATGCAAGATATTCTCCAATTAGTGATGCATTACCAATGGCATTATCAATTAAAATCCCGTCTCAAAATTTACCAGAAGTTGGAATTTGGAATGAAGGTTGGAGAGGTATTGAAGTTAAAAAAGATAAAAAATATATTGCAAGATTTTATGTTAAAACACCAAAAAATTTTAAAGGACAATTTAAAGTCAGTTTAAGAGATGTTGAAACTAAAGAACATTTAGCTGATTCAATTGCAAAACCTCAAAAAGAAGATACTGATTTATATCCAGTTGAATCTAATGGATATATTCATTATGAATGTGAATTAACTGCAACAAAAGATGGTAAATCAATGAATAATGGATTATTTATTATTTTAGAAAATGGTAAAAAATATAGTAATCAACAATTTGATTTTAATATTGTATCATTATTTCCAAAAGAAACTTTTAAAAATAGAGAAAATGGTTTAAGAAAAGATTTGGCAGAAAAATTAATTGATTTAAATACAAAATTATTTAGAATAAGTGGTAATAATTTAGAAGGTAAAGATTCTCCTTATGATAGATGGCAATGGGATCAAACTATTGGACCATTAATTGAAAGAAATGGTAGATTTGGTAATTGGGGGATGATTAATTCTGATGGTTTAGGTTTAGCTGAATTATTAGATTGGTCTTTTGATATGAATATGGAACCATTTTTATCTGTTTATTGTGGTTTAACATTATCTGATGCTTATACACCACCATGGGCTGCTGATAGTAATGATTTAGATTTTTATATTCAAGATGCTTTAAATGAATTAGAATATATTATTGGTGATACTAATACTAAATATGGGAAATTAAGAGCTAAACATGGTAGAAAAGAACCATGGGATTTAAAATATGTTCAAATTGGTAATGAAAATCAATTTAATGTTGATACAATTGGTGGTAGTGAAGCAGGTGAACAATTTGATAAATTTTATAATGCAATTCATGAAAAATTCCCACAATTATTAATTTCATCATCAAGTAATAATAATATTACATCATTTGAAAAATATGGTAAAAATACAGAAATTTGGAATGATATTCATTATTATGAAGCACCTGATTTTTTCATTAAAAATTTTAATAAATTTGATAATTATGAAAGAAATTCAACAAAACAAATTGTTCAAGAATATCAATGTATTACTTCAATTGATGGTAAAAGATTACAATATCCTGATATGTCATGTTCAAGTGCAGAAGCAGCATTTATTATTGGTATGGAAAGAAATTCTGATCAAGTAGTTAGTACTGCTTATGCACCAATTTTATTTAATACTGATACTCATGCAAGTGGACAATCAATGTTAGGATTTTCATTAAAAGAAGGAAATTTTACTGAAACTACTTCTTATTTAGTTCAAAAAATTTTAGGTGAATATCAAGGTGATAAAATTTTAGAATTAAAAAATACTCAATTTGATCCATTATATTATGTTGCAATGTTAAATTCAAAAGAAAAAGAAATTTATATTAAAATTTCAAATCCAACAAATCAAACAAGTAAAATTGATTTTGAATTAAATGTTAATGGTTTTAAAAATTTTAATGTTGAAGGTAAATATGTTAGTGATAAAGATCCAAATGCTGCTAATACACCATCTCAACAAAATCAAGTTAAAATTGAAAATTGGAATGTTAATGTTAATAAAAATAGAATTGGTTTTGATGTTAGTGAATATTTTGTTGGTGTTTTAAAAATTAGTCAAAAGTAATTATATAAGATGATATAGATAAATTAGAATAGAGTGTTTTATTTTTGATATTTTGAACTTGTTGGACAATCTGATTTATAACAATCAGCTTGAGCATTTTCACTTTGTGATCCAAATTTAATAAATTCACACATATTTTGTTGTTTCTTTTTTATGTTTTGATTGTTAAGTAATGATTGATTGGTGATAAAAAAGGAGTATTATGGCCTCCTTTTATACTTTGGTCCGTGTCTAAATTGTTGTTTTTACGCTAATTTTTTAGTGTATTTTTTGATCTATGACATCAACCCCCTCATTTTATAGGAAACTTAGCACTAACCAGGTAATCAGGTAACAAATATCAGCATACTGCGGATTCTCTTTTCCAAAGAATGCTTTAGCCTGGTTGATTATTTCCTCAGTTATTATTTCTTCTGGATGTTGTGTAGTGATTCAATAGTTTTTTAAATGTGCTTTATATGGGTAGCTAATTCAATAAAGCATGGTATTGGAGGCCATCCCTTGAAAGTAAAAGGTAAAAAGGTGAATCAGGCTGATTTTATTACTTTAATGCTTCTTGATAGATTTATATCCTAGGAACATGTTGAGTACACATTGATAGTTTATCGTAGTGGTGTTTTTGTAAGGTGTGGAAAAAAAAATTTACACCAACACTTTTGTTTGATCGTTTTGGCGACAGAAAAAACAAACTAGAAAACGCGGACAGCAGAAACCGGCTCCAAATTTAAACCCGGGCTAACAGACGATTTATGAGATAATTACCTAGAAACAACATTTTAACAATGTTGCGTAATAAATCCAAATACAATATATACTATGATTTTATAAAAATGAGATATTCTATACATTAAAAATTGTATAGTATATATTCAAATATAAATGCTCTGGTACATCATAGCTTAGCACTTTTTTTTTTCCTGTGAATTATAACTAATAGCTAGTTAATGGTCAAAAAAATGTATCTATGTAATGAGATATACTCATTGCTATAATAAAAACTAAAAATAGTACCCGAAATTGTGTGATGACCCAGTGTGTTTGGACTCGTTCTACAACCATAAATGGCCTTCAATCTTATGGCACTTATATACATGTATATATTTAGTTTTATTATTTCACCTTTTAAGCCCACATGATTTAGTTGCTGCGATAATAAGATAAGTCAAGAAAATAAGGAAAACTTACAGTATATAAAAGTGTTTTTGAGCTATTTGAGACTAAAAAATTAATACACATTTTGTTCGAATTTTCAACTAAAGCAATGGACAATATGTTTGGCAGAGCTTTATTAAGGTCAGGTTTAGGATAAAATAGAGGTTTAGTAGTATCCAAGCCTAGGTAATTCAACCCAATTTGCTAGGAGATCTAATTAGGAGAGAAAGTTAGTTTTATAGCTCATTAATATATATATATAAATTCATAAAAAAAATAAATAAATAATAAATGCATGATCCACCCTCATGACAATATCATAGTAATTAACTAAACAAATGTTTTTTACCAGAACTTGAGCTACTACCACAACTACTACTACCAGCACCTGGACCTGAACCTGGAGGACCTCCTCCTGGTCTACCACCTTTATAATTTGATGGATAAATTAAATCACCTTCATCTGGATAACTCATCATAACATTATTTGTAATACAATGTGATTTACCACATAATTTTGTTTTAAAACCTTTTGGAGTACCTGGAGTTCGAATAATTTGACACATTGTTTTATTCTTATTAAAGTTTTAGTTTTTAATTGGAATTGGTGTTAATGATTTGTTTTAATTGTATGGAGAATTGTCTTATTATTTATAATATTTTTTTTTCTTTCTATTAATCGTTAAAGGAGGAGGCTTTTCATGGTATTTAAACTTTTATAATGATCTAACAAATAACAAAGAATATCACAAAACATGGATAGGTTTCTTTACAAGGTATATGATATTATCATCATCAATTCGTTGTGTTAATAAGAATAGAGGAGTCTTGTAATTAATCGGAATTTTAGATCAGTGTAAGATCTAAGAATAACATATCTCACGTGTAGGGTGGTTTGTAGCAATTTAACCATTGAAAGAGAAAGTTGCTCTCTATTTCTCTCCAGTAGAAGAGTTATTTGGAGACTAAGATAATCAATGAATGAATGAATGAATAATAATATTATGAACTATTTTAGAGTCCTTGGAATGTTTGAGTTGTTGAATAAAGATGTATGTGATCACATTTCTTTATCACGTTGGAATAATAAATTTAATTTTTCTACGTTATTATGCAATAGATTCGAAATTTATGGGATATCGTAAGATGTTATCTATTTGCTAAACAATGGAGGTTAAGATCAAACAATGGATCGTGATCATGATCTAAAAAGGTGAAAAAATGAACCCAAAAAAACGAACAAAACAGAACCATGATAGGGACAGATTTTACTTGCCAATATTGCACAGCAGTTAATGACGGACTATATTCCTATTTAAACGCAAACGCAAATATCAGGTTTGTACTAGTTCAGGTTTTTCGTGGAGAAAAATCGATACTTTAAACCAAAACATGTAATAGCAATCGATTGAAGTTTTTACAATATACCATAGGTAAAAAGGAATATTATCTTAAAGATAACCCATCTTTCTATCTTTGGGATCTACATTTTTTTTTCAAAGGATTTAACAAGGATGCATTTTATCTTACGCAACTTCCACCTGTCATTTAATGCAATGGTTGCATATTCGTTATTTGTCATAAAATAATTTTAGTTTGATTCTCCAAATTATTTAGGAACTATTTTTAGCTAATTTCAATGTTTGGTTTGCGGAAGTATCATCATATTTGGATATTTTTTTGAAAAGATAAGAATTAACACAGGATGTTTAGTTGTATATTATTATGATGCTTTTCTAATAGATTCATAGCGAATCATTGTTAATATGCAAGGAATACCGGTATCATGATTGGTATCGAATCGGAAAAAAAGTGATCGATCTGATAATTTTTGGTCAGGGGTAAGATGACCTTCCCTGCCCCTCCTCCACCAGTCTCTTTTATTGCCTTAGAATTTCTTGACGACATTCATTTCTACGAATTAAAAATTTTAAAAAATATAGAAAGAAATTTACAAGATAAAAAACTTTTTTTTTTCTCATTAATAAACTACAACCAAGTAATTTCAATAATTGACGTTTTTTTTTTTTTTTTTTTTTTGGCTATTTTTTGTAATTATGATGAACTAAACTTTTTTGTAGATTGATTATTCTTTTTATAAAATAAAACTAATAATTTCCTTGCTGCTTTTTAGATTTTTGAATTTCTTCTGCTTCAACTTTAAATTTATAAATTGAACTATGTGGACATTCTTTATCTTCACAATCATATAATTTCGTCCAATGATTACCTGATCTAAAAATTGAACACATATTTGAATTATTTTGATAATCTTACTTTAAATTTGAATATTTTATTTATTTGAGTTGTGTGTGTTTAGTTGTATGGATAATAAAAATATTTGAGAATTTAGACTGGAATTTAGTTTATATAAATAATATTATGAGGTTTAGGTTTCTAACATTGTATGGACTTAGGTAGCTATACATTCTAATTTGTTTCCTAGGCTTCTAGAAAACGATGATGATAACATCATTGATAGATAGTAATACCTGTAATAAAAGTACCTAAGGGGGGATATGTGCTTAAGAAGTTGACATACAAGATTATAACGTACAAGTACAATAGGTGGGGCCCTAGCTATGAACCAACCCGACTATGAACAATAAGCAAATTAATATGCTTAGCTAAACTAAATTACCACAGAAACTACTACTAACTCTTCAACACCTAATGATATTAATAATAACAATCTAATTATTCCACCAGCTGGTACTGCAACTGATACTGATACTCAATCAGTATTAAATGATGATGTACCAAATGGTAATAATATTTATGGACCAAATGTTGTACCAATTCCAAGATTAAAAAACCCACCTCAACCAATTGAACAATCACATTATCCTGAAGCATATATTTGCTTATTGTTCATAGTCGGGCCGGTTCATATCTAGGACCACACCACTGAGGTACTGTTGCTGTATACTCTTAGCGTATCTGATTTGATACAAGAAGGGTTAGCGCATGGGATGCTAAGTTAATAACTAGCTGTTCCTAACTAGGAAATTATTTTCAGGTTAAGAGTCATTAATGGTTAAAGCAGTTGATAAGGATTTTACTCTGAATTAAGGAGTTCTTACTGGACTACTATATAGTAAATATTGTATATAATAAATATATGTAATACAAATACTCAATTTTCTATAGAAATATGATAGCCCTAACCCATACATTTTTTATAATCTTCATAACTAAAATATTTTTATAAAGATACCCGTTAAAAAAATGTGTCATAGTAAATTTTAGTATACTTCATTGCGATCACTATTAATACAATTTTTATTACCACAATCTTTTACTTTTTTATGTTGTCCATGACCTAAATGTTCGTATTCACACATTATCACAACAATCGTCTTTCTTTCTAGTCCGTGTTTTTAGCTTGGATTAATGATTGAGTGGTAGATTTATTTTGCCAACTGGATTTAATTGAGCTTATATAGTAATAAAAAAAATTTAGGCATGGTAGTACTCTTAGCTAGGATTGTAATCATGTATACATGTATAGATTACAAGGTACAGGCATGGTAATGGTTCTTAGCTTAGTTAGAATTGTGGTCACGTATACATGTATTGTATAGATTACAAGGTACATGCAGTTCAAATCGATTGTTCATAGTTGTGCCAGTTTATAATTAGGACTACACCTGTACATACATATATGCTGTATATATGCAACCGTAAGGAATGAGATCTGGATATTGACTAAGTAAAATGATCCTAGTAAGATTTAAGATATAATTCTTAGAAACACTAAGACTACAGTAACAAAAAAAAAAAAAAAAAAAATTACAAACTAATTCCTTAATAATGTATATGCCTATATCTATAATATATTGTATCATTCTTTGTACCCCGAGATCAAAATTTATATTCTATTATGCTCTAAAATCAGCAATAAAAGTCCAATAATCATCACTATTTTTACAATTTGAATTTTGACAATCTTCAATTCTATAAGATTTTTTTTTGTTATCCGTAGTAAATTTACACATTTTTTTTTTTCTTATGGTTTCTTGAATGTTTTTTGGATAATTTTAAATTGTGAGGATGGTTGAAATTGTTGACTTTTTAAATTGTCTTGTTGTAAATAAACTTCATGTGTATACATAGCGATCCTTATTTAAAAATGTGGGGTCGATATTTAAATTATATTGGCTAAAATATCTTAAAACAGTTATGAAAAATACTTAACAGGTGCAGAATATGTATTTAAGCTTGAGGATATCATATACATTCTTTTTGTGGCAACAATCAATTACGTAGCACTTTTTCATATATTGATCAGATGAGGTGGCCCCAAAGTAAGCTAAATTAGTGTAAATTATTTAAAAACAATAAATCGATTTAGAAGATCTTAAATTATGATTTATCTTGATCTAATTTAATTAGATTCCATATATGTACAGTATATGTGGAGAAAATGTGCTTTTCATTTAGTAGGTCCAGTAAGGCCAATAATCACGATACATGTAAATATGTGACACTATGTATCCGATCCATGCATAAATTATGCATTTTAGTACAAGTATACGATTAATAAGGTAATAAATTTTGAGTACAGGGTAGAAAACATCATTCAAGCCTGTTTTAAGCAGCAAAAACTCCAAATATTGTGGAGGATGCGGCTCAAATATAGTAGTTGTACAAATTCATAGATGTATGTTACAAACTAGCTAGCTAGCTAGCTTAGACATACATATATGTATATAGTATATGCACTTGTATATTATATAGATATCATATGCATATGTTGAAAAACTACTAGGCATATATGTATAATGTTTAGCTTTGAAGTAGCACAAATGTCATGGCTCAGATTAAGGAAAAAAACAGTTCAAACTGGCTATAGCGCTAGTATATGTGAAATAGTGATATCTAAAATGGGGGTGTCGTACTAGAGACAATGCAAACTCCACTATAGTATACGTTTGGATCATAAGGCAACTAGTCTCAATTTTTACTAGCTGGATATATACTTGTTAATTATATATGGACATTCAGTTCAGGGTTGTACTACACTATACTACAAAATGACGGATATATAGGTTCGAAGTATAAATGTATATATATTATTATAAAAATCTCATTAAATAAAAACTATCAAAATAATTGTAACCTAATATCAATACCACACAGTAATATTAGTCTTTAACTTCAACTAATTATAACTAAGCTTTATTTTAAATTCATCTAAATTTAAACAACCTTGAAATATTTTTTATACCGACTTTCTATGTCTATCACTATGTTGACAATTACTATTATCACAATCTTTATATCTAACTTTCCCACCCCATGGTAAATCAATGAATTGGCACATCTTATTTATTTTGAAAAACCTAAAGTTGACTTGTTTTTATAAAGTTACGTATCAATAAAAAAAGATATATCATTGTATATTTATAGTTATTTGTTATAAGGCGTTTTAAAGTTTTATTTTTTTTTGATTATAGACTATATCCTTACAAGGATCTGTAGCTCTTTAGAATGGTGGGAGGTTTACTTATGTTACTATAGATTAACTTATGCTTTGTAAATAAGCCTAATATGGTAATTAGATGATCTAGTTAGTCCAAGCGTACTCAGAATAATAATCAAACTAATTAAATTTTTCTTAGTAACAGTAGGTGTAAACCTGGCTGCTGAGTTATTTACAAGTATAATTTTAAGAGCAGGAATTTGTATACATATCACGATCCATCAAAATAAGATAGAATACCTTCTATTTACGCAAGATCATCTTATAATTATGAATGTAGTCGGGGTTTATTTCATATAAATTGCCAACTCAGTTAAGCTGTGATTGGTTACTAATAATGTATTATAGCCAATAATAGTGAGAAATTACTGTAATATTTTATAAACAAAAAATATATTTTTTTACATGTAAATTACAATATAATTATTAAAAAAGTTAATAATTTTTGCTAGTTATTTATTGAAATTATTCTTGGTTACCACCTTTTTTACTATGTATACAATAATAGTTCCCACAGTCTTTAACTTTAGTTGATCCAAGATAAACACACATTTCTGTTTTTGTAGAGGGTTGAATAATTTGTTTAGGTGTTAGTTATATACCAGTAATTGTTAGATATAAAGTTGGTTGCGTCTCTTAATTTTTTTTTTCTTGGTGAATTGAGTATATATTTATATCCATTTTCAGAACAACTGATTATATTTTAGATAATAAATAGTCATCGAAGGTTTTAAACCGCTTCAATTATTTCAAAACTAGGAATAACTTGAAAGCTCATGTAGTCCCGCCTTAAAATAATGCAGTCTCACAGTAATTCAAAGCTACTTAATTGTGAAGTATTACTAGGGTATCCATGATAGAAATCACGAAATTAATACAAGGGTAATCTTCTTCTACATTAGTGGGGAGTTTTCTGGCCCTGGTTTATACTCTATATAGCCTGCAGCTATAGTTGTGGGTTAAATTTCTACCCACACTAGTATAAAGATTACCCACAGTTGCAGTGATAGTTATCAGTAATTAGATTTTACGAACTATACATGTGTACTAGAGTTTTTATGAGAGCATTTTGATAAGGACACATGAATAACTCGGTTATAAGTTTTTATATACTGTATATAGCTGGATTACAGTCTGTTGTATTAAAAAGTGCACATAGATTGATACGAATTGACAACATTTACAATTGTACTTGTACAATTGGAAGACTATATTTAAAAAATAAAATTCATATATAAGTTATTAAAACTATAACAAAAAAAAAGTATATATTATTAAACCAAAGAAATAACAATTTATCTCCAATTAATAGTGATCAATCTTTTTTATTTTTTTTTTTACCTCAATTTATTTTTTGATTTTTTTTTTATAATCTTCACTATGTTTACAAGTAGGTTTGTGACAATCACTAGCTTTAGGTCCCCATGTTCCATTTACTGCAAAAAATCCACACATTTTTGTCTTATCTCTTTTAATTTGATCAATTACTTTACTTTTCTAAAAAAAAAAAAAAGTTCAGAGTTCGAAGTGGATATAGATGGATATTTATATAATTCTGTGAAAGGCGGTTTCCTATCTTAAAAAATTTAAATATCGATTATTAATTACATGTTTTACAAGACTATTAATGACAAGGGTGTTGTTTCATAGCTGGTGATAATGCTTGTTACAGTATATCTATAGGCTTTTGTACATATTACATTACTCTTGTACAATACAGTATTAGTGCATGCGTGTACTGCAGCTATATATTGTATTAGGCCTCATTGGTTAGCTGATCCCTATAAGGGAAATAAACTAGGTGCAAATGAAATGTACTAGTGTTGAAAAAATTTATACACTAGACTCGATTTGGAAACTAGTTAATTCTTAGTTTCTCTTAAGGGCGCAACCGACATCAGATTAATACACTAGCTGGTCGCTAAACTTACTTTGACTACAAATATAATGTGAACAAATTTACTAATTTTTTTTTTTAATATCTATAGGTACCAGTACTGGTAGTCACAGTAGTTATTTTAGCAGTGTATACTATAGTCCACTAACACTAACAGCTTTAGTTTGATCTAGGCCACTACTTTGGACCAACCTATACAAGTACTTGTGTATAGCTATGAACTGACACTACTATGAACAATATGCAACGATATATGTAGTTCATAACTATACTGGTAGGACCACACCTGTACAACATCATTGATTGGCTAGCGAGATCAAACAATCGATATCGATCTAGATCCAAACTCAAAAGAGCCGCATAAAAAGCGGCTCACCACTCTGAGCTTAAAGAAAAATTTAAATCATGTACATGCGCACTCTAGACATAAGGTCGCAAGTATCCATGACAGCTCGATAAGCTCTCTGATTACTTTATACAATGATAGTATACTATACTACAATCAAATGATTTTAAAAATTAACGCCTTATAATTATAATGAGGCTGTACAAAAAACTGAGCTTGACCAATTAGGCTATTTTTTCATCCTATCATTAGTGGCATGTGTCAAAGAACATATGAACTACATCAATCACAGGTTATGAGCTTGTGTACAACACGTAATAGTGATATTTCTACAGTAGATTTAAATTAAACCTAGCTAAGGAGCTCAAAGTTTTTTGCAAAAGTAAAACAATTAATCAAACGGTTGCAACGACTTTTGATGATGCATCCGATATGATGATTCGAATCTCTTTGAAGTGAGGGCTACCGGCAATTGCGGGTTTTTAATAAAACATCCCCCGGACGTTGTCCGATATTATTATTAAAATTATATCGGATAGAGGTACAAAATAAAAAAATATTATCCAGATTACCTGCCATGGTATCATAATTTGGCAGTAGGTCATGATATAAGAGTGACTATATATTTGATCGGATCAAATTCTAAATCGAGAAGAACTTGATAAACTTACAAGAATTTGGAAAAAAAGGTTGAGCCATAAATATATTGATATTAGAAAAAAGGATATATAAAAAAAATTCTATACTTTCAAAAAATAAATAAATATAATAATAAAATAAGTAATAAATAAATAATAAAAAAAGATTTCAAAGACAGGCTAGGTACGTACTAGTGGCTAAGAAATAAAGTTTGTTGGCGAAGAAGACCACCCATAAAAAAAAATCAAATAGAAAAGATATAATGGAAGTAAAGTTCTCTATTGTTTTCGAGAACTACCATTACCATTATTATTTTTATAATATGAATCTCTTATAAGTTTCTCCAACTTCCATGGAGGTGTATTAAAATAACGACTATTAACACATTCTATTCTTCCACAATCACGTACCTTATGTCGATGTTTCGGATGATGACCAGATGCTAAAAAATCACACATTCTTGTTTTTTCAATTATGATCTTTTAAGTTTAAAAATTGTAAATATTTTTTTTTTTTAATTATAAATCAAATCATTCAAATTTTTACATTATTTCGTGGCTCTTTTATAGAAAAAAAAAAAAAATTGTAAATATTTTTTTATGTTGGGAGGGTGTAGTTTTTTAATTTCGGTGTTGTTGAAAAATTCTGATCAAAATACGGAGGTGCATTTTCAAGGTACTTTCGGTTTTATGATACAAGGGTTGTTGTGAATAACACCACCACTATTACCTTTTTGCTGCTATAGAGTATAGATAGCTATTTAGAATCAACTTCCACATTGAGAATGAGAACTTACTAATATCAAAGCAAGGAAAATTAAAAAGTAAAGAAAAAAAAAAAACTGTACATTGAGTACCTGTTTATATACAATCGTATCAGGAACTTGTATAAATTTGTTCAAAATAACAAGAAATCAAAATTCAATAATAATGATCCCCATCGTCATCATAAAAATTTCACTTGAAAAAAAATACTAAAAACCATAACATCATCGTTTTTTTGAAATCTTGGATCTGATTAATTAGAACAGTTTAAACCAGAGTGGGAAAAATAACCTGAATCATTTTTTTTTTGGATAAATTACCCTGATGATCCTTTAATATCGATTATTAATTTTTTTTTAATACATCTGAGCTGGTACCATCGATTTTATTAAAATTGATAGGCAATCAATCAATCTATCTACAAGCTTAGAGAGCGCACGATTAAAAATATAATTATTACTGATGTCTATATGGCTCATAATTTGTTAAGAGACATTATTTCTATACGCGCATCACTAAAGCAGAACAGAACCTTGGCTTTAAGCTGTAATAAGGTAGAAAAGAGGCACGGTTTTAAGCAGCAGCAGCAGCACCAGGTGAAAACTGCAAGTACTTTTTTTTTTAGGCCTAGAACAAATAAGCGTGCGCACGCCTTTAGCACAGTACTATAATATTACCACTGTAATGAATTTTTCAGCACAGTTGTTGTTGTTCACTGTAGTCCGCTAGTTAAGCTTAGAGCTACAAGAGCAGCAGGTACGCGTGCACGAAACGATCGCCTTTAAGCCTGATTAAAAAAAAAAAAAGGATCGACAAATGTCTTAAAAGATTTTGATTATTTCATGATGATGCGGCAAATTTTTTGTTTTTTGATCATCATCCCAATGCATCTGAAAGCTCTTTGTGTATTTATTTTATTTATATACTGTACCTTTTCTACAAATATACTTGGTGTACTGGAATATACAATTGTACAGTGGGGAATTGTTCATAAGAATCCAACATTCTGTCATGATATATATAAAAAAGCAACAACATCTTTTTTAAAAGAAATAAGCAACATAGAATATATTTGTATAATATTTAGTCATGAGTGGTGGTGTAGATTGTATCATGATATTTTTGAAAGAAAAATATTTATAGCAAGATAGATTTACTATAATAAATACCGATAATGAAATGGGATGTTGGTTTTTATATTTTGATTTTTTTTTATTATGGAAGAGTGGTAACTAAAAGTCGAAGTTAAATACCCTTAAGATATCAAGAAAAAAAGAATAAGACTAGTAGCTAGTAGATTTGATAGTTTTTGATTTTTGTGTTCATATCTGTTATACTAACTGCAGCATGCAACTGGGTATATACCCAGGTTCAAAATTTGGTAAACATGGTTGTCTTACCATGAACTAAATTCTAAGAATCGCGAATGTGCCGAGTTCTCTGGTAGATATATATTCCAATTTACTTTTAAAATTATTTTTGAGGATTATTTAATAGATAAATTTAAGAGAAAAAGTCCTGCAGCCAGCTATAGCGCAGACCGGTAGGTAATCGTCCATAATTAAAAAAGTCAGCACCATGACGATAATGTGATATGTGTCATAAATTAAAAAAAAAAAAAAAACCATTATAATATATTAATTATATAACAATCGGGTTACCAAGCCTGTGATCAGGTTACGGCATTATATATTTAAGCATATTATTGGTGCAGGAACAATTAATAAATTAATTATAAAGTATATGTAAAGTAGTGATACCAATTCAGTTCAATCAAGTAGTATTGATAGTATTATCAATTGCTTATTAGATATCCTACTTAATAAAGCTGTTGTCTAATTTAAAATACTACAGATAACTTTTACATGTGCAGAATATATGCTTAAGAGAATGTGGTTTGTTTATTTTTTAAATAAATATTACCTAGTTTTTATATATTTTGAAGGATTAAATTGCTATTATCATCAAATTGTTGAATTTAATTGATTAATTTTTTTTTTAGTTTCTTCGTTGTCCTCTTTGGCCACCTTGATTTCGATGGTTACCTCGTTGACCTCCTTGATTTCGATGATTACCTCGTTGACCACCTTGCTTTTTTCTTGGTTTAGCTTTAGCTTTTCTTCTTGGTTTTTGTTTTCTTTGACCTCGTTGTCCACCTTGATTTCTATGATTACCTTGTTGTCTTGCTTCTGGATATGCTTCAGCTTCATCTTCTGGTGCCGCTAATGCTTCTCGTTTCCAATGTTGATTGGAATCTGATTGGTGTTGATTAACTTGATTTTGTCCTCCTTGATGTTGGTTGCCTTGTTGACCTTGTTGGCCCCATTGCTTAGCTTCTCGTCTCCAATGTTGATTAGAATCTGATTGATGTTGTCCTCCTTGATTTTGTCCTCCTTGGTGTTGATTACCTTGTTGACCCCATTGCTTAGCTTCTCGTCTCCAATGTTGGTTAGAATCAGTTTGGTGTTGATTATTTTGTCCTCCTTGATGTTGGTTACCCTGTTGACCTTGTTGGCCCCATTGCTTAGCTTCTCGTTTAACAATTGAATCGTCATCATCATCTTCTTCTTCGTCAGATTCATCATCATCATCATCATCAGATTCAAAATCAAAATCATCTTGATCTTCAGCTCGTTTTTCAGCTAAAGCTTCAAATTCACTATTATCAGTAACTGGTGCAATATCATTTGGGATAGAATCACCAACTGGCATAGCAGCAACTCGTGCAGCAATAATAGAAATAATAATTGAATAAATAAATTTAGAAGCAACCATTTTTTTTTTTTTAATTAAGTTTATAAGTAGTAAGTTTTGTAGTAGTAGTAGAAAGATTAGTATAAGAGATGGACTCTGTAGAATAAGAAGAAAAAAAAAGATCAGTTATCTAAGGAATTGATGAGATTTTTATACTGTTTTTGTTAAGCCTTATAAGATCAATTGAGTTGATAAAAGGTCTTTTAAAATATATACTTATCCATTACTTAAAAAAAAAGAAAAAAATTAAAAACTAGTAGCTTGATTATTTAGATGTATGTGGTTTTTTTACATCATGTAAGTCGGAATATTTTTTCTTGAAATAGTATACTGAGTATTTTGAGATGAGATGAAACAAACATGTGAGATGGTTTCAATATTCGGATTTAAATTGATTCTAGAAAGGGAAAGCGCATGGATTGATGTTCCTATTATTAGTACACTGATATACTTTTGTCCTATAGATAATTATTATAATAACTGGTAAATGGTAGCGGATATAAGAAATCTTCTATACCATTTTAAGTTTTTATGGAGATGAATGAATAAACAGTAATTTTTCTCGGGAAAACGAGCAATCAAAAACACCAAGAAATCGATAACAAAAGATACGATCCTTGGCACATATAATTCAGGAGGATTTTGTTCCTGAGAACTTTTTATTACCTACAGTATATAGTATAAGTTAGTCTGTATAATATATATATGAATTAAGAGCAAATGAATAAAAATCCGCTTCTTGATGTTTCTTTTACAATTGCTTTCAATATACAAGGAGACTTCAAGTTAGAGAGGCTGTGGTAAAATTAATTGAAATGTCACCTTTGGACTACTGGGTATTATATTTAAGTTTACGGCTTTCACCGATAGTTATTCTTAATGGATAGATTATTTAAAATCAATTAAATTTAATATCTAGAATTGGCTGACAAATAATTATCAGTATTAAGTTTATAAAGGAAGTATTAAGATAGCATGCCATAGATATTTTTTTGTTATTTTATTAATAGATGATTCAAATCAGTACCAGTGATAAATAAAGTGAGCATTAAATTGGAAAGTATTAGATCAATCAAGGCCTTAATTATTTTGATCTTTCCAACATGCAACAAGAAATATACCGTCTTCACATGGGCTATGACTGGAATTATTGTCTATTGTAAACTATGGTAATAATATATAGTATACCACTAAAACATAGATATGAGTTCATTGACAAGCCTGTAGTAATAATTGTTTTTTTAAGTTTATTATTAGTGGTATAACAAATCTATACTATAAAATCAATATTTCCATTCCCATTCGTTATTTTCGGATTTTAATATACCTAATTATATTTCTAGACGTTGTAATGTCTTACAATTCGGTACCTGTCTTAAAAATATTCCAATAATAAAATCCAATCTGTCAAGTTTTTTTTTCAACAAAAAAAAAAAAACATCCCATTTAAGTGTTAGGAGTCCACATTATTTTGGGATTCAAAGAAAAAATAAAGCATCAAACAGGATGAAAAGCACACAATCGATATAATATTTAATTATGGAATATTTATCTTGCTATTTTTTCTCAAAGTTAATAATATAGTAATTCTCCTGTAGTAGCAAACCTAAAAATACACCTACTGAATTCTTTTAAAAAATTGAGTACTGGTAGGTTTAATAATCCCTCAAGGAAAACATTTCATGTTTGAATTCACCTCGTTAATAAAATGGGGTAAAAAGCCAAGAATTTTGATTCGCGATAAGGAAACTTGGCAATATTTCAGATTTTTATTTATCATTTATTGGTATTAATAATGAAGGTGAAAAAGGACATTTCAACATTTAAATCAAGATTATGAAACTTTGAAGTTAAGTATATACGCTATACTGTACTAGAGTATACTCCATATATAACATTCACTGACAGCATATCTGCTGCTATAAATCCAATGAGGATTAGCGAGCTATATAGTTTTCCCTTTTTTATATATCCAAACTAGGTATCATGACTAGGTACCTATAACTATATATATCAATTAGTAGTGGTTTTTAAATAGAGACTGAAAATTTGATAAAAAAGTTGGCTATATAGGCTATACTCGTACCTATTGCTGATATATACCACCACAACTACTAATAGATAGAATATTTACAGCACACACATGTACAATTGTATGTACAAGTTGTACATTTAGATTCAAGAATCTCAATGTTTGATAATGATGAATCTAAATTGATTTATCCAAGAAAAAAATACGGGTAAAATCTCACTCAATGTATTTCAAGCAGCTGAGACAAACTCTACCAGTTTACTAAAAATTAATTAAAAAGGCCATTTCCTTCCCGGTTTATTTTCAGTATATATAAAAACAACCGGTTTTTTAGTATCCTGGATGTAAATAAAAATAATGATATTCTCCAATAAATCAACAATAGTTATATACCTTAAAGTGATATGGTATTAGAGAGTACCACCTAATCATGAAATAAAAAAGCTTTTGTCAAAAAATTATTTATTTTATTAAGTGGGCTTATTATTGATAGTACCTTTAGGTATCGGGACCAGATACTAAAATATATTGTATGCAGCTACAATGTAACGATTTAAGAGTACATACTCAGACTGGATTGATACAGTACCATTGATTCTAGAACTTGCATATAAACATACGGTATGTACATCCCGCTACCTAATGTCTCATCTGAGCCGCATTACCTAACTAAACTTAGATCTAAGTAGAAAAGCATCCAACATAATAATAATATGTGCAATTTCATTAAAACACAAAAATTAAACTTTAGTTCACTTCTCAAACCTTAGAGTTTTGGTACATCCATTATTATATTAGAAAAGGTGTTTTTTTTTTGGAGATGTGCAATCTCCTAGGTTTTGAATACTTAGATATTTATATGTCCAATCCCAAATACGTACCTGCAATATAAATTTAATTATTCAAGTATAAATTTGCTATACTAAATATGTCCTCCTCTTAATAGACGGGATTCCAAGATTGGGATACGGACACTAGGAGTTTAAACAAATATGCCAGGTTGGTATATACAACATGCACTATGTACCTTTTATATGTGGTGGAACGCTATATACACGCGTACAGTGTATGTACTCAATTGTACAGTAATTGCAGTATACTTATTAGTCAATTACAACTACAATAAGTAAATTCAGTGTTGTAAATCAATTAGCAAATACAACTATGCTAAGCAACCAACAAAATTATCGACAGTATAAAAGCTATGCAAGTTAACTATAGTATACTAGAAAAGAATACTGTTACCTTCAATATGTACTTTCATGTACTCTGCAAGCCAAAATAAACTTCAACAATAAGCTTCGACCTTGGTGAATATATTTGTACTATATAATTGAACTAATAAGACTATTTTCCTATTTGATACTGCACTAACGATTACAGGTAGCTATATCTGTATCTGTCGCATACCTGGTAGTTCATGTATACTTCCATTGGAAGTTATATAATGTATATATAGTGTATTTTCCAATTTAAGTAATACAATAGGTAATATAAAAATAATGCATAAAACTTTCGTAATGTTTGTTTATTTATGTGCGTTAAAACCTATTAAAACATGAAACTCTCTAAGAATCATCAAGCTGCAGTTTAAAAGCTCTATTTATAGTAAGTATATATAAACACACCGAAAAGCTTACTAGTTGAAAATCTTAAACAATTCAAAAATTGTTTTCCTGGATTTACCATATGATAAGTGCATCATAATCAGGTATGTACCTATGTTACGATTAAGCTGCTTTATTGCAACTTTATTGAATATAGCATCCATGTGCAGTATACTGTATAAAAGTCTTAATTTTCGTGGTACTAAAACTTGATAACGTCCCACATACATAAAATTAGTACTACCATGGCATGTATTGCTTATTGCTTAGATAACAATTAAATGCCCAAATTATATTGATACTTTATGCTAACTAGCAATTGGCTTTTGAAAAGTGATTAAAGGTATATTACAACTACAAAGACACTAATCGTTACATTATTCAATTATCTCGCAACAGGTACCTATTGTAGGACATCAATATATCAACTTTAACTAATATATACGAGCAATTGGGTTTTTTCTACCATGTAATGTATGTCAACTATCGGCCTATATTATATAATGCTTATACCATCTCTATGTTGAAATTTATCCCGAGTGGCTATAACTTTCAATTATTACAAAGTAATTATATCAAACTTAGACAATATTATATTATCATTTAATCTTATGATTACCAGTATAAGTTAAAACAAAAGTTCAATACTGGTACTCGAGGACTTTTTTTGAGTCAAGATTATATAATATATGCCTGAGGATACAAAATTAATATTATATATTATTTAGTCAAGGACCAAGAGCCAGCCGTTTTATTTTCATTTTATAAACAAACTTTAAATACTTTATTAAAGTTTAAAACTTTCAATCACCAAAGGATACTATTACCTGCAGGTAATCTGCAGTTAAACATTGCCTACTACCATATACCTAGATAAAGATTTCTACCTGTGACTAGCTATATCGCACTACTGTTTGAGACTATCGTATAAAAGATTAGTTAATTTAGGGATACCAGCGGAAGCTCGTGAAGAGTGTTGAAATATAGAAAAATATGAGAGTCTTTTAATTGAAGACAGTTAGCCAACACTGCTATTTAGTTTGTACATCATAATAGCCAACGAAGAGTAAATTTCTATTTCTCTTATAATTGTAGAGTAAAAATAGTACCAGAAAATCTATAAGATTTAATAAACTACTAAGTTTTGTTTTATTAAATTATATACTGTAATTCCTACGAAGATAGTAAAGATAATTGTGTTTCCTTCACCAATTGAACATAACCTAAAACTAAAAGCCATTAATAACTGCCTGTAAGATCTAGATTAAAATAGATGGTTCTATTATACAAGAATATTGGGTCATTTGAACAAATCTCCCCAAGACCTAAGCTTCCAAAAACAAAAAAAACAAAAGTACACTAGTACAAGCTTGTACCAATTGTTACCTGGTATTATCATTAGATTCGGCTCCATGGATGTATGTAAGCTTTAATCGGATGCTATTGTGGTGAGATCAAAGGCTTTATATTATCTAATGCACAGGTAAAAATAATCAATTAGTTAGCTGAACTTTAAACAAAACACCTCCTAAATTGCACGTCCTTTAAATTTTCATTTCACATAAACTTTAAATTGTACATGAAATTACAAACGCGTATATCCTATATCCAGTACTCTTAGTAGTCTAAGTCTATTGGCACTGCCAGCTCAGTATCCAGATACTATACAAAATTTAATATGATAATTGTTAAACTTCTAAAGAAATGTTTTGAACATGTTTATTAATCATAAGCTTCTTACCAACTGGGTGTATGTGCAAAATAAAAGATCATGCACCCCATATATTAATTTAAAACACTGCTCATGACGTGGTACAGTATGATTTAAATATTATTATATATAAAAGTGTGTGGGCTAGCTTTTAGTACATAACATCAACTATCCTGTTACTAAGTTTAATGAACAGAGTTAAATGTACAATTGTACACGTGTTGACTTGATCCTGGAAAAAATCTATCCAGTTTAATTCTAATGATCCCAGACAAGTTCTAATATAGTCTATATGCTGAATTATCAATCCTCACTACAATTTATAGCTTAGGATTCCTAGTAGGTGGGATTCTAATCTATCAAAGTTGTAGTAAAATTTAGGATGTGGTGCATAATCGACACGAGGCTCGCCAGCCCAGGCGCTTAACAAAAAAATTACCTATTTTCACACCAAAATAAAAAATAATTATTGTCTTATTTTGTTTTATTAATTATTTACATGTATAAATGGTCCTTTAATAGGATGAAAACTTAGACGATACTGGTAATTTCAGACGGTACATTACATGTATAATTCAATTATAATAGGATATCAACACGCCTTGAAATACCACTAGTGGGATATATCAATGACAGCTCGTTTTATACTGCATAGACCTAAATTGGTATAGATGATGTTAATTTGATTTTGGCGTTAGAGACCCGACATCCTGGTAGATTTTTCAGGCGAGTTTTTAGCTTATAAAACTACACCATAGTACGTGCTAAGATTTTATATGTTATTTATGGTTACCACATTCACCAGAAACCGCCAAACTTTTAACAGAAAAAGAAAAATTAATTGAATTGAATTTTAATAAAAGTTAATATATTATCCCGAATAGATCAGAAATATAGGATATGTATACAATAATCTTACTGTACATGTTAATTGATGTAGAAGCTAAGGTTCTTGTATTTGTATATAGTAAATTGAATCCATATAGAATGTAATATATTACTAAGTTGATGTATCTCTACTCTTACTGCAGGTCATTATGTAAATCTTGTTACAGTACGTATACAATCTACCAGTAGTACCTGGTACCACTAAGCAGTGTATCAGTATGATTGACAGCTTAATTTCAATTAAGCTTTAGCTCAGGCTTGTAGCGCTGTAGTACCAGTACGTAGCTACAGTACACTTCCAAGTGTGTAGAAATAATTTTTTTGATCAGCATTTCAAAAAGATCTTAGATCAATCTCAGATCTATCGCGATGAACAAAATCTAAGATCTTTTTTTATTCGGCCGGTAGATCTCAGATCCAGCTTCAAGCTGCAGGCTGAGCTAAATTTTTTTTTTTTTTCCTCCCATCTAATTCAGTCTACATCAAATCCAAATTGATACCAGTACAAAATGGACTAATTCTTTTTACTACTTGTAATAGCCTTAATTCTTACAACTGATCAAAGTTTGCTGTAGAAAGGTTTGAATATCACCTTATAAGTCAGATAGTTAAAAAACCGTGGAATCATTTGGAACAATTGTTTTTCAACATGAGTTAACTACAATGTTGTGGTGTAAAAAATTTGAGACCACAACGTTTTTTTCAAAAACCTGTCAGTTTAAGTACGGCTTCACAGCACATCACTACAATTCGGATACTGTTTTGAAGCGGGAAAAAAGCTCCATCAAAAAATTTACAAACAGACAGCAAAAAAAAATATTTTTTTGTAAGATTTCTAAATTTAAAACCTTGATCACTAGAAAGTAAAAAAATATTTTTGAGGACCCCACAATCAATCGTCTTTTTTTAAGACCTGTTAAAAATAATATAATATTTTTTAATGCATATATTAATGTACTTTTATAGTCTAAATTTAAATTAATAAGCTTAGTTAATGCCTGTTAAGCTAGCCTCAGTAGTGATAGCACAGATAAATATTATTTAATCTAGGATTTACAATATATATATGTAACACAATTGAATCAAAAGAAAAAAATCAATAGGCTCTTTTCTGTACAGCAATACGAAATAAATTAATAATTAAATAATAAAAAAGATAAAAATAGATATATAAATAGAATGGACAATGCAACAACCCCACCATCAATTGTTCAATTGTACTAACTTTAGGGAACTTTTTTCAATTGAATTGAAACACCAAAACCCAAAACTTTAGTTCTCCTTAATTCCACACCAGTATGAATAAATTGACCTTTTAAAGATTGTAATACATCAATCATTCTTTGTTTTCTATTTTTTGAATTTGTTACATCAACACCAGTTAATAAAGTTTCTTGACCATCTCTAAATTCTACAACTAATCTACCACCTCTTTCATCACCTATTTGTAATCTACATTTTGCATGTTTTAATCTATCATTATGACCAATATAAAATCTTGGTGATTCAACATTAACAATTTGACCATAAATTCTAAATTTTGATCCAACTTCAAATACTCCATTAACTAAATGTACAATTGGTATATATTTTAATTCTTCTTCTTTATAATTAAATTTTAACCATGAACATGGTACTGTCATACTATCATGATCAACTTTTAATAATCTTAAAATATCTTTAATTGTTGAATCAACTTTATCACCACCAGATCCATCAATTAAACTTTCTAAAAATTCTATTTCATTAAGGCGTGCTAAATTATGATAAGGAGCTGATCTAATTTCTGAATTATTTATTAATGCCACTGTTTTGGTAAATTCACAATAATGACATTCTATTCGATCTTTTATATGTTTGATAACAACGTTATATAATAAAACAGCATCACCAGCTGCTACTAATGGTATTGGATATTCTTTTGATATAAAAATTTCAGTTTCAAAACAAGTTTTTGGATCTTTTAAAACAAATGCATAACAATCATCTAAATCATGTAAATTTGTATTTAATAAACCGAATATATCGGCCATATTTCCTTCTCGTACATTTGATAATTGTGATATTGGTGTAAATTTTTCAATCAACATGTTGTAATTTGCATTGAAATATTCAATCTGTTGCATTCTTCTTTTTTTTTGGGTTTGACAGGGATTTATAGTCGTTTATATAATAATATTCTTTGGCTATATTACTTTTTTATTGTATACTAAGTATTAATGAATTGTAAGTCGAACTTGTTTTTAATATATTATCAAACAGGCATCACTTTGAAGGAGAATAAAAATATTATTAAAAAGAGAAAAAAAAATTATTTTTCATGCCTCGTTTTTTTTCTTTAAACTGTTTATTATCCCTCAAAAGCAAAAAAAAAAATTATTTTTTTTTAATGAGCGAAACTCTCCGATGATATGTAAAATTTATTACTTTTTTTTTTCTAAGAAATTTGTGTGCATTAATGCACTTGGAAATAAAAAATGCATGATTTCGGCTACTTGCACATTAGTGCTTAGACTACTGTGGTATTAGCTAATTAACCGTAGCCTGCTATGGTTTCTGAGTGTAACCGAAATTTTTTTCTCGATCTATTAAACTTTTTTTAAGACTAAATTTAAAATTAAGGTTTATGTTTTTTTTGGGTACCAATTGGGTACGAACCACTTTTTTTTTCTTCTTAATTACTTGTCCACATGGATATTATATAACATTTGGATTATCAAAGTGGATAGTTAATTGAACTTTATGTGCAATTTGTTAATTAATTGCAATTACTTTTAATAATGGAGGATATTGTTCATTAATGTTTATTTGTTTGTTTACTCTATAGCTAGCCCACACTGTGTATACAGGGTTTTGGATTGATTCGAGAAAAAAATTTTGATGGTCTCAGCGGTACCAAAAAAATTTGAGATTTTTGAGACAAGACAACCCACACTTTTTCATTCCTACCACAATAGGATTTTTTGAAGCGGCAATTGAGAATATGAACGAGACCCCATATTTCATACGTTTTGATTGTATTAAAAAGAATGCTCTCATTTTTGAATTATTATCGATGATGGAGATTTGGAGACATGGAACAAGAACAAAAATATGCTCTCAATGAGACTTTGAATATTTGAGTCCTGTGACTTTATGATCTAGTTAATTTGGATTCCAAAAATCATGATGATGTAGTCTATCAATTTCACGATATTAGCCGTTATTATTATGTTCTACCAGATGCCATGCTACTACCAGGTACTGCGAAAGATGACGAGATTTTTTTTAGAAGAGGTTGCGGCTGATGTCATGCTTTTTTTTTTTTGTGGGAAAATTTTTTAGCGGGCTTAAAATTGTTCAAGCAGTGATAATAATAATCATGAATTTTTATCACTACTTAAAAATATTTCTTTCATTTGAGCCGCGCGATTGTGTTGAAATTTTTTTTTTTATCAAAAAAATTTAATCAACCAATTTTTTTTTTGTTCCCAAATCAAACATTAAATCAATAATAATAATAAAATGCCAAAAACTAAAAGTAGAGGAGCTAGAGGTGGTGAAAAGAAAATAAAGAAAGAAAAAAAACCATTAGTTCAAAAATATTTCGATAATGATGATGAATTAAAAGTTTATAATGATGAAGAAGATTATAAACAAGTAAAAGAAGAAGAAGAAGATAGTGAAAAAGAAGATGAAGAAGAAAAAGATGAAGGTGAAAAACCAGCATTTTTTGGTATTGTTGATAGAACAGAATTAGAATATTTTAAAGAAGCAGAATCAACATTATCAGTTGATGGGTTTGCAAATAATGATGAAAAACAAATGTTTATTAATGCAGTATTTGAAGAAAGTAAAGGTAAAGAATTAAAATTAGTTACAAATCAAATTTGTTCAAAATTAATTGAAAGATTAATTTTATTAGCTGATAATGATCAATTAAAACAAATTTTTAAAGCATTTCAAACTAGATTTTTACAATTATCAAAACATAAATATTCATCACATTGTGTTGAAACTTTATTAGTTAGAAGTGCAGCATTAGTTGAAAAAGAATTAGTTATTACTGATGAACAAGAAAAAATGGAAGATATGATGTTAAAAATGGTTGAAGAATTAAAGAAAGAATTAACAATTTTACCAAAAGATCCTTATGGATCACATGTATTAAGATTAGTTTTATTAATTTTATTAGGAGCACCTTTACCATCAACAACTCAAACAAGTAAATTAAGATCAAAAAAATCAAAAATTGCAAGAAAAATGATTTCAATTAAAGATAATGATGATTTTAAAAAATCATATCAAATACCACAATCTTTTAATGATGAATTACAAAATTTATTAAAATTTTTTTATTCAAATTTAGATGATAGTGAAATTTTAAGAAAAATGTCAATTGATAAATTAAGTAGTCCAGTTATTCAAATTTTAATTCAAGCAGAATCACAAACAAGTAGTGAAAAAAAAAAGAAAAAAAATTTATTACCATTAATTAATAAAATTTTTGATGATACAAGTAAAGAAGAATCTTTTGTTGAACATTTATTATCAGATCCAATTGGATCACATTTTTTAGAATCAACAATTGAATGGATGCCATTAAAACAATGTGAAAAAATTTATTCAAAATATGTTGAAGATAGAATTGAAAAATTAGCAAAAAGAGATTGTGGTAATTATATTATTAAAGCATTATTAAAAAGATTAAGATCAAAAGATATTGAAAATATTTTAAATACTTTAGTACCAATTATTCCAGAATTAATGGAAATTAATAATATTTTAGTTCGATCAATTATTGAATCAGCAAGTTCACAAAATGATGAAAAAATTAATCAAATTGTTGATTCAATTTTTAAAAGTTTTGATATTCAAGATAATAAATTATTTTTAGAAAAAATGTTAAAGTTAAGTGAATCTACTTTAGGTAATACAAGAGGAGATTGGCCAACATCAGAAGAAATGCATAGATCATTATTATTACAATCATTAATTAATTTATCACCAAAAATTTTAAAAATTTCTTTAGAAAGTTTTATTGAAATGGATCAAAAAAAAATTTTGGAAATTTCAAAACATTCAGTTTTTTCACATGTTTTAGAATGTTGTTTAAAACCAAATGCTGATAAAATTCAAAGAAGAAAATTATTAAATCATTTGGAAGGATTATTTGTTGAAATGGCTTGTAATGCTTATGGTAGTCATTTAGTTGATAAATGTTGGAGATTTTGTTATCAATTAAAACATTTTAGAGAAAAAATTGCAGAAGAATTAATTAAAGAACAAGATAAAGTTAAAAATAGTGTTTACGGTAGAGTTGTTTTTAGAAATTGGAGTTTGGATAAATATATTAGAAAAAGATTTGAATGGTGGAATATTGTTAAAAATCAAGAAGATTCAATTGCATTGGAATTAGGTCAAGATATAAAACCTATTCAAAAAGCAGCATCCAATTTTAATGAAAATAAAAAAAAGAGCAATACAATTGATAAAAATAATCGATTTAAACCATATAATAAAAGACCACCTACCAAACATTAGGAGTCTTTCTTTCTTTTAAACCTAAAAATCTACTTAAAGTATCAAAATTAGCATTTTTATCATTTTGATTAGTTTCTTCAATAGATTTCTTTTCAACACCTAATTCTTCCATTGTAGTACCTGCTTTCTTTAAAATATCTTGTAATTCTTCTTCATCTGGTGGTAATAATTCATACCATTTTAACCAATATTCAATTTGTTCATCATTTAATGATCGAAATTCTTTTAAAGTTTTTGGGAAATTTTCTTTTTCTTCTGGATCAATATTATCACGACCTGGTAATGGTGCAATTCTATCATCATCTTTTGAAATAGTACTATTATGAGTTCTTCTAATAGATCGTTCATCCAACATATCTAATTGAGTTTGTAATTCTGTAACTAATTCAACAATATCTCCTTGATTAATAGTTTGTGATTTTTTAGTTTCTTCATCATCTTCATCATCAGAATCATCTTTTAATCTTGATGATTGTTCACCTAATTTTAAATCACCTAATTTTGATCGTTCTTTATCAACTTCTAATCTTAAAATATGTCTACCAGTATCAACTAAAGCTTTTGATTGTTTAGCTACTTGACTTGCAAGTTGATCAACTTGTGCTTTAACTGATTCTAATGTTAATGTATTTGTAGATTTGTTTTCCATGTTTTTTTTTTTTTTGTTATTTGTTATTTGTTGTTGTCAAGAAAGAATGTTTGCTATTTTTGTACGTTTTTTATTGTGTTTTTTGTGGTTGCGCGTTTTTTTTTTTTATGCAATGCAGGGACGTAAGCTTTTTTTTAAAATTTTGTGGGACAAAGAACCAAAAAATTCCATCATAGAATTGTTATAGAGGGATTAAAAATATAAACTTTAATTCTTACTATTATATAAATTAGAAAAAGATTCTCCAATATGATCCAATAAATTACTAGTTAACATTCCACGACCATTCTTTTCAAATGCCAAGTTAGCAGCAGTTCTGGTAATTGATGAAGCTGCAAATGCTGCTAATAACATAGTATCATCTTCTGTTAATGATTCATCATGATCCCATAATTTATTTTGATAACCTAATCTCCATGATAAAAATGTAGCTAAACATCCAGATAAACAATCACCTTGACCTGATACTCGTTTTTTGGAACCTTTAATATCATTAATTATTGTTTGTTTACCATTTGAAATTTCATCATTTAAACCCTTTTGAATAATTGTTGTATTTAATTCATTACTTAATTTTAAACAATTAGTATCATTTTCATTTAATCCAGCTGCTTTAACTAATCTTTTAAATTCAACAACATTTGGAGTTAAAATTGCTTGTTTATATCCTTTAATTAATTCTAATTGATTATTAATTAAATATAAACCATCAGCATCAATTACAATTGGCATATTACGATTTCTTGCTTCTAAAATAATTTTGGAAACAATATCCATCATAAATTGATCTCTACCTAATCCAGGTCCAATTACAATAACATGTAATCTATCTAATAATCCTTTAACTTTATCAACAATTTCTTGAACTGTTATATTATTTGGTTTAGTATTTGAATCATATAAATAAGGATGTACCATTAAATTTGGTGTATAAGTTTTAATTACTTGACCAGCAGTTTTTTCACAAATAACATGAGACATATCAGCACCAACAATAGTACTAGCCATTGCAGAAAAATATGGGGCACCAGTATAATCTTCACATCCTCCAATTACTCCAATTCTACCTGCTTGACCTTTATGAAAATGATCCGATAATGGAGGGATTATTTTTGATGATAATTCTAATAACTTCTTTACGTTTTTTTGTGGTAGTGACATTATTATTATTATTATTAATTTGTTAATTTGGATTGGTTTTTTTTATACGAAATATTTCGCTTTTATATATCAAAATACAGAAAAATAGCAATCTATCAAAAAAAAAAAAAAATATAATCAGTTAATTTATTTATTCGATGATAGTCGGAATCGGAGCGATCGGAGAAGATTAGCTAACGTCATAGAAGTTTCGAAGACGTCTAACCTTTTCTAACCCGGGTGGCTTATTTTTTTTTCCAATTTTTCACTTTAAAAAGTGTAAATTGGGACCAATGAAATTTATTTAATTTTTCTTTTTGTTTATTTTTTTTCTCTCTTTTTTTCATAACCATCTTTTTTGTTTATCAAAAAGAATACAATCATTCAAAATTTTATCAATTAACAATATGAATTCTTTAAAAACTGCTTTAAATAAAAACTCTGTTAGATTTGCAGCTGCAGGTGCTGCAGCTTTAGGTGTTTGGTATTATTCAACTTCAACTGCTTCAGTAGTTCGAGCTGATACTGATAAAAGAGCTTTAAAAGGTGATGACCAATGGGTTGCATTTAAATTAAAATCTTTTGAAAATGTTAGTCAAGATAGTAGACATTTTAAATTCGAATTACCAACTAAAGATTCAGTTTTAGGTTTACAAACTGCTGGTTTAGTTTTAGCTAAATTTACTAGAGAAGATAATGGTAAAGCAGTTATTAGACCTTATACTCCAGTTTCTGATCCAGATCAAAAAGGTGAATTTGATTTAGTTATTAAACGATATGAAACCGGTTTAATGGGTAATCATTTATTTAAATTAAAAGAAGGTGATGAAATGTTATTTAAAGGACCAATTCAAAAATTCGCTTGGACTCCAAATAAACATGATAAGATTTGTTTAATTGCTGGTGGTTCTGGTATTACTCCAATGTTTCAATTAATGCACACTATTGATAAAAATAAGGAAAATACTCAAGTTACTTTATTATATGGTGGCAAAACTCCAGAAGATTTATTATTAAAGAAAGAATTAGATGAATTGGCTCAAAAAAATAAAAATATTACTGTTAAATATTATGTTGATACTCCAACTAAAGATTGGCAAGGTAATGTTGGTTTCATTTCAAAAGATGAAATTAAGAAATATTGTTTTGATCCAAAAGCTGAAACTAATAGTAAAGTTTTTGTTTGTGGTCCTCCACCAATGTATACTGCTATTAGTGGTAATAAGAAATCACCAACTGATCAAGGTGAATTAACTGGTGCATTAGCTGATTTGGGTTTCTCAAAAGATCAAGTCTTTAAATATTAAACTTATTTTTGTTATTTAAATAAATGGATTTTCTTTTTTACGTATTTCTGTTTGTAATAGTTGGATTTGCAATATTTGTAGATTTTCTAGAGGGTATAGATTATGATAGTATTGAAACAGGTGCGCATGAGTCAATTGCATACGTTGTATACATTATAAAGTATAGATTATTGATAGTGGTAATTAATCAATTGAGATAATAACATTATGATCGATAAAACTAATGAAATACAAGTTAAGTTCCAGAGTTGTAGTATACTATGTATACTATTGTATACTATAGTGAGAATTGCAATTGCGTAACCAAATGAGCTTATACAACAGATAATCCTATAAAACAGCCATTACTTGAAAAGATCGAAGAATTCGCAACAAAAGAACAAAGTTCAAAAAGTTCAAAAAGTTCAAAAAGTTCAAAAAGTTCAAAAAGTTCAAAAAGTTCAAAAAGTTCAAAAAGTTCAAAAAGTTCAAAAAGTTCAAAATTCTCAAAAATTTTATTTTTGCCAATTTTTAAGCCATTAAAAAACTCAATTTTGAAATCAAAACTTTCAAGCGGTAAAGCCGGGTAACTTCTCTCTCTTAAGGTGTCGTGGCTCAATGGCAGAGCATCAGATTTCGGCTCTGAAGGCTGCAGGTTCGAATCCTGTCGACATCGATTCAGCTCGTTTCTCCAATTAAAACGAACTAATTCTTTTAATTTTTGGTTGATTTGTTAATCAAAATTACTCTGGTGATCCTTCAATTTGTCGTTGAAAATATATCCATATTTTTTTTGATGTTGATTTTTTTTTTCATGTTGGGAGGAAAAATCCTGCGCGCGCGACATCATTCTTTTAAGTGTAAATTAAGCTCAAGCCGTTCCTTATGCGGCTCAACGGTTTTTAGAAGTTCATGCAACAGCGCTAGTGACATGTGGGAAGGTCATTGCACACCCATGGGGAAATTACAAAATATGGGGTAAAATTAAACCAAAAAAAAAATTAAAGTTCAACATTAGAAATAAATATAAACGAAAACCAGCGTATTGTATTAAAAATACCTATTAATATATATATAAAAAAAATTAAACAATAATTATAAAAAAATTAAATAAACAAAAATAAATAAGAGATTTTTTTTTTTTTTTT
>JAJLUL010000090.1:0-89945 GCA_030564325.1 Blastobotrys capitulatus | reverse complement strand
AAAAGATCTTAGTAATACTTGAACAAAATCAGGTGACTTAAGGGCTTAAAGGCTGCCGAACTTTTTTTAAGAGCGCTTAAATCATCGAATCACGTGACGTTAGGGCTTAATTCTGCCGCAAAATTTTTTTCCTTATGACGGATACATATTCTGCAGAACCCCCCCTGTTACAGAGTAAGAGGCCTGACGGCCTGAAAATATTATTCTGTAATGCGGCTCAAGGCAACTACTGTTGTCATTCGGCATGTAAAAATTTTACTAGATTAATTTTAACGCTTAGTTATGTAAATTTAGTTAACAGTTGTACAACAATGCCAATCATTACCAACAATTCGGTCCAAAATAATACTTGAAATGTCACTCGTCAATAAAATACAAATGTTATTGTTGATTATAAAATTTATACAAAGTATCTAACCTAAAATCTCTAACAATATGATAACCACCTTTTTGAATCATCCAAGAATCAGTTAAAATATACTCTTGTCTTTTCCAAAACTCACTATTTACATCAATAGTTAAAATCCATAATAATGCTAATCTATTTTTTAAAATTTTTTCATTTAAATATTCAACAGATTTTTGAACTGTTACTTTTGAAATCCCTTTATTTAAAAAAAATTCATCATATTTTACAGTAACTAAACCAATTTCAAAATTTAAATTAGTTTCAGTTGGGACTTTTGAATGTGATTTATGTGATAATATAGTTAAATGTGAAGGTGGCTCAATTGCTGTTAATGGATGAGTCACTGAAGTACTAATTGGTAATTTTTCCCCCTTAATTTGTTCATAAAATCCAACTGTTATAATTGAAGGATCAATTGATAAATAATCATATAATGCATCTTCATCTTTTAATCTATATTTCCCATCAGGGAAAAGACCTTTTAAATGTATACCAAAAGATTCATTAATTAAATCAACAACTTGTTTAGAATAAGGTGAATTTTTTAATTCATCTTTTGTGAAATATTCAAATGTTACTTTATTCCAACTAAACTCTGAAATTGTCATTTTTGTCTGATAATGAAAAAGAATCGTTTGGTCATGAATTTAAATTTGTTTTTTTTTTTATAGAGATAAAAAATCGTGACGGGGAAGGTTCCCCGAATATCATATAATTTTACTAATAGATAATCATCAATTCATTAAAACTATTTACATTATTATACATATACAAAATCCAAGTATTTAAACTTTCTTATAAAAAACTGCAGTATTTTTTTCACAAGCTACAATAATTTGATCAACAGTTGCAGTTCGATTCTTACCATTATGATCAATAAATTTCAATTTTTTATTTTTAAACATTTGCATTCTTCTACCCATTTCAACTAATTCTTCATCTTCTCTATCTTCATCTAATGGTAAAATAGTTGTTGGTGTTGGAAGATTATTTCTTTTACCAGTACCTAATTGATAATAATCATTCATACCCCATACCATAACATCTTGATTATCACCAGTATCTAATGTAACAACACAATGTCCTGCACCAACAGACCAACTACTAATACCAATATTAATCATTTTACTTAATTGTTCACTATATTCTTTTAACCCACCTAATGCTTTCATATTTTTTGGAGTTGCTTGAGCATGAACCCAAGCTCCAGTACCTAAAATACCAAATTGTCCATTACCAGAACTATAATATTTAGTAACCAAATCTCCATTAGTATCTCTTGAATTAATTTGTAAAAATGATGCATTAGCACCTGCATAAATTGATTTAACAATTGGTGATGATAAATCACTACCTCTAAATAATTTTTCATAATTAATAGTAGTTGGAATACCAACATTAGAAGTTCTTGTACTGAAAGGAATTGCACATTGACCATTTAAATTATGACCAAATGCATGAACTTTACCATCATTAGTTTTAACAATTGAATGATAATCCCCAGCAGAAATTTGATCAATTTGAGCATTTGTTAAATCTTTAATATGAACTACTTCATGTAATTGACCTGGTTGAGGTGGTGAATCAAATTGTGAAAAACTTGCAATACCAAATTGTCCATAAGATTTTTTACCTTGTTTATCACCAGTTGATCCAGTTAAAACTCGACCTTTATTTGTTAAAACAATTAAATGTTCTTTACCAACATCTAAATCTTGAATATGTTCAAACCAATCCAATTTTGGTAAATTTAATTCATCAACATTATTAGTATCATATTTTAAATCCCATGTAAAAATTTTATTTCCTTTTTCACTATAACCATAAACTTTGTTATTAGAAACTTTGATTTTATTAATATTTTTACCTTTAACAACAACTTTTGGATCTTGATCTTTGATCCAATGAACTACATCACCATTTTCTAATACTGCAACACCAATATCTTTATATAATTGTAAATCATTTAATAATCTTCCATCAAACCATGGGATTCTTGTTGGATTTTTAGCTGGTTCATCTGATCCTTTAATAATAATTCCTTTATTCATCCCCCATGCATAAACGCCAGGAGTATTTACAGTTTTTTTTTCTTCATCTAATGCAATAGCAGAAGTATATAATAAACTAGCAGTAGTTGCACTAGCAGCTACAATACCAGTTCTTTTCAATGCTATTCTCCACATTTTTTCTTAATATTCGAATTATGTTTGTGTTGATTGGTTATATGATTATATTATTTTTTTTTTTTTTGTAATGGAAAAATTTCAAGCCTCGTTGTTTGCGCTCGCCACAAATTTAACCGCGTTTAAGATAGCTCAAGCTGTTATAATAAAAATCCCAAAAGTTCCTTTTTTTAGTTTTTCCACATTTAAACTTTTTTTTTGACATCTCCACACACATCATCCCCCTACAAACAATAAATAAAACAATGAAAACATTTAATAGAAATATCATGACAAAAGTACTTACTCGTCGCACATTAAGTACGAACTCAACGGGACATCATTTTGATACAAGAAAATTTGCAATACAATTAGAACGGCAAGGTTTTACACAAGCACAATCAGAAGCAGTATTAAAAGCATTATCAACAGTTTTAGATGATTCAGTTGAAAATTTATCAAGATCATTAGTTAGTAAAGAAGATTATTCAAGAAGATCATATCAACAAAAAGTTGATTTTACAAAATTAAAATCGGAATTATTAACATTAGATAAAACTGAAGTTACAAGAGTTACAAATGAACATGATAGATTAACAACAGATTTAGATAAACTAAGGCAAAAATTTAAAGAAGAAATTTCAAAATCAAAAAGTAATGTTAGATTAGATTTAAATTTAGAAAAAGGAAGAATTAGAGAAGAAAGTGCTAATCATGAAAGAAAAATTAAAGAAACTGAAGCAAGAATTGATCAAGAATTAGCAAATTTTAAAACATTAATTGAAGGAACAAAATTACAAGTTATGCAATGGTTAATTGGTGTTTGTACAGGTACTTTTGCAATGGTTCTTGCATATATTCGTCTAATGTCTTAAGAGAAAAAATTAGTATATTAGTTATTATTCAAAAAAATAGTTTTTTTATTTATTTATAAATCAAAGATTTCTTTCAAACCTTTAACAGTTTCTTCTGGTGATTTAATAGAATGTCCTTGAGTTCTTGAATCATTATAAATTTCCCAATCATTACCACCTTCATAACATTTATCACCAAAGAAATGAATAGTTTCAAAACCTTCTGATTCAACATGTTGTAAACAATAAGTTTTATCCCAACCAGTTGGAAAAACATCAAATGAAATTTGACCACCAATTGAATAAGTTAAACCATAATCTGGGAATTTTTCTTTTAAAGCATTGACCATTTTAGATCGAATATTGTGTTCTTTATCATAAGCTTCAAATTCATTTCGTTCAGCAGTTGAAGCATTTCTACCAATTGGTGAAATATTAATCATACCATTTCTAAATTCTAAAAAGGTACCTCTTCGTTTTGGCAAATCAATTTCTGATAAATATTTCAAAACAAATTTAGCTAATTCATTATATTTTTCATCACCAATCCAGTTAATAAAAGATTGAGAAGCTAATTCTTTACCTAATTTATAAGCAGTTAAACCATTTTCTGAGAAACAATAATCAAACATTTCCAAAACGTTTGGACCTAATTGTTCTCGTTGTTTAGATAAATCAGAACCACCAACGAAACCAATAACACATTTTTTTCGTAATTTTTCCAAAGTTTCTTTAACTTCTGGTGTAATTTCTAATCGAGCTGGAGTTAAAGTACCATCAACATCGAATAAGACTAAAGTTTTTGGTTGTTCACGATCAGAAAATGACATTTTTATTTTTTAGTAGGTATAGTTAATAATGACTTTTAGGGTCAAGGAGAGTGAAAAAGGAGAAAAAAGAATGAAAATAATACCGAGAAATATTTTTCACTCACACACCAAAATATTTTTTTTTTTAAAGCACTGACTTGTGTTTATAAGATCTTAGTAGTACTTGAGGGGGTCAGATCTTACGTGTTCTTATTTAAGCAGGAAAGGGGGAAAAGAAGAAAGGCTGGCGCAGCGCACTGGTTGACCAATTTTAAGAATAAGAGAAAAAAGCTAAAGTTTTTTTTTTTTTATGTAATGCATGCACAGACTTTTTTTGGTAAGAAAATTCTGAAACCTTTAAAGAAAGAAAAAAGTTTTAGAACGGATTAATTAAAGGGTTTTACCCTTTTAAACATCATTTGATTTATTGATTTTTTAACTTGAGAAAATAAGGTGAGGAAACTCTGGCTAGATTTATTATGATGATACTTTTTAGATAGTGAGATTGATTGTAGATAAACACTTATATATATCAAAGATCTATAGATTTGTGAGCTAATTAAAATGGACTATTATACCTTCAAAATGTCAAAGACAGACTCATTAATGAATTCTATACAATGAGAAACCACATTATCATTATATATTTTATCATTACCAAAATAATAGATTCTATCAAACTGCTCATCATTTAATAACAAATTTAACCATAGTTTATTATCTTCCCAACCTTTTGGACTAATATTAAATGAAATTTGTCCATCTAAATTATAATTAAATTCTAAATTTCCAAATTCTTTTTTCAAACTATTAATCATATTCATTCTAATATTATTCTCTTTATCATATTGTTCAAATTCATCTCTTTCATCTTCTGAAGTATCTCTACCAATAGGTGAGATATTTATAGCATCTTTATGAAATTCAATAAATGTTCCTCTTCTTTTTGGTAGTTCAATATCTGCTAAATATCTTAATATAAATCTTGATAATTTATTATATTTATCATCTCCAATCCAAGTAATAAAAGAATGAGATTGAATTAGTTGATCAAGTTTATAAACTGTTAATCCTTTTTCAAAAATACAATAATCAAATTTGGTTAATAAATAATCTAAATCATGATTTTGTTTATTTAATTTGGTTAAAATACCTATTTTATAAGAGTTTTGTAAAGTTGATAAGATTTGAATACTATTGGTATCTATTATTTTATTAGGAAATAAACTATCAAAATCAAAAAGTAATAAAGTGGTTGTAGATGTCATTTATATATGAAAGTTGGTGTCAGAAAGTTGTAATTTCAAGATCGATCTAATCCTTTTATTGTTTAAGTTGTTCAACGTGGGGAACTAAAAAGTAAAACTGACTCGACGTCATTAATTTATTTACAGCCAAAAAAGTTTAGTGTATACTAAAATACTACAATTGGAAATGATAAAAAGTAGAATTATAAAAACAAATTTTTTTAAAATTAAATTAAAAACATTACAAAAATAAATAAAAAATTATTGACTATAAATAACTATACTAATTAGTTAAAAAATTCTACTCATGATTACTTTCTGGAAGTTTATGAAATTTTCTCAAAATTGCATTCTCAGCTTCAAGCTTTGAATTTTTATTCATCAATTCATAGACCAAATCTTCCAATTCTTGAATTCTTTCATTCTTTTTTGCCCGTGATCTTCTAGCAGCTTCAGTGTTTTTAGCACGTCGGACTGCTTTTGGATCATTAGGATTCTTAATCACTACTGGAGGTAATGATGAAGAACCACCAGCTACAGATAAATGTGGTGATGATGACTTGGTACTTTGTTTAGTAATCTTAGCCAATTGAATTTGTGAACAAGTGTTTTTAGGTGAAACAG
This sequence comes from Blastobotrys capitulatus, assembly GCA_030564325.1. Lineage (NCBI taxonomy): Eukaryota > Fungi > Ascomycota > Dipodascomycetes > Dipodascales > Trichomonascaceae > Blastobotrys > Blastobotrys capitulatus. The sequence continues at coordinate 83,837 of JAJLUL010000090.1, read as the reverse complement.
GTTTCTTATTCATCAATTCATTTAATAAAGCTTGTTGTTGATCAATTGATCCAGTTGGACTAGTAGCACTACCTGGAGTGGTAATACTATTAGAAGAAGCAGTATCAGAATGAGCAACATTAGCTTTATTATTATTTTCATTCAATTGATTAGTATCATTAAACAATGGTGACCATGACATATCACTATTATTAGTAGCAGGTGCATAAAGAGTAAAATCAGTTATAGAATTTGGAGAACTTGATTCAGAATGTGATGATTTATTAAAATCTTTCAAACCTTCATTAGACATCACAGAAGTAGCAGGAGCACTAATAGAATAATTATTATTGCCAATAGGTGTTGTTGAATTATTACTAGAGTTATCAGAACCAGCTGATTCAATTAAATCATTAGATGAATTATAATTGATTGGTTGATTGTGATGCTCTGAATAGTCCAACAATAGGTCGGATTCGGACCTGGTTTGCGACTGTTGCGATACTTGCTTGTTTACAAGACATGTTAAATCAGATGAGTTAGTTGTAGTTGTAGAAGTACTAGTACTTAAAAAGTTGTCGGTTATTTCGTCGAACGTAAAAGTTTCTATTGATGGATTATCAAAAAACAAAGAGTAACTTTGGTCAGATAAGTCTATCAAACTGGTTTTAAAGTTAAAAGGAAGGGTAGCTGAACTTTCTGTTGACAACTACTCTGTTTTACTTTAAAAAACTTGGAGTAACTAAGCCTTTTTTTCCCCTTGGTGTGGTGAGAAAAAAAAAGCTCTTGGTTGAACTTGTTAAAAAAAGAAGAGCCCTAGATAAAGTGGTTCTTCTTAAAACTTCTAATAAAAAACGCTTTTAGTGCAGACCTTTTGATAACTTTAAACAAGGAATGCACAGAGAAAAAAAAGTACTAAAATATAAAAACTTTTTCTTTTTTCTGTTAGTTGATGTGAAAAAGAGTGGATGTGGATGGATAAAAAAGAAGAGGCGCTTTTGAACTGGCGTTCTTTTTTATTTATTTATTTGCCGTTTAGTTGTTTGTTTTTGTGTTTATAATTTAGCAGAAAAAGCTTAATATGGAGAAGAAAAAAAAAAAAAAAAGATTTAAAAAAATTGACGGATTGTCTTTAATTTTTATAACAAAATTGAAAAAGCCGTGATAGTGTTAGTAGTAGTTTGATAGTGCTTAATTTGGGACTTTTAAATTAAATCCGCTTAAACTTTTTTATTTCTAAGAAGAAAAAAATAAAAATAAAATTTTTTTTTTTTGTGAATGACGAGTGGTGACTCATCACTTCAAAAAGCAATTATTGTTATGCAGCCAATTTTTACACTGTAAAATTAATGCAATAAACGTTGTATTCTGTTAATCGGAGATGACAAGCTGATAAACTCCTTTGTATTCCGATTATGTAAATTGGGGACCACTATTAATTATACTGCACCACACAGTACCGCGGTTTCTTACCTTTTTGAATAAATTAAGGAAAAAACCTACCTTTATCTTTTTTTGTTTTCCAGCGTCACGGTGGCTGATGGGTTAATTATAGCTTGAGTGGACTGTAAATTCCAACCTTAAATATCCTACATTAAATTATCAATTTCAGCATGTATCTGATGATTGATAGAGAATTTGTTTCGTGATTATAGAAAGAGATAGAAAATTAGCTATTATAGCGGATAGCCACATTAATAGACTCGATTATTATATGATTTTCAATCAATTGACGCGATTATTAGCTTAGGTTGAGCTCATTGTTTTTTTTTTGTTTGGATTGGTTTGGTTTGTGATTCTACAAACATTGTCTATTTATACCAAATACTTTAAAAGAAAAAAATTGCTATAAATTGATTAATTGATGTCTTGACTGAACTTTACTATTAATTATTTTAAAACATACCTGGTACCGGGCCTAGTGAAGCCTTATTGAAATCTTTCAAAGACATTCTTCAATATATTGTACGTTTTTGTGTGGGGTTTATATCTTTTCAGTTTGGATCATGCTATCATGATATGGCCATGATTGTTCTTCACATATGATAACCATCTATAGCCACTACAGCTGTTTAAGTGTAACATAGCCTGCTTAGTTATTTTAGGTGACAGTAGCTTGTATTTCCTCTTATTAAATTTAGAGCCTTGCTAACTATATAAGTTTATTATTTATTATATGCTGTATGCTATAGATATAACTATAAGAACTATAATCTTATGTATAAATAAAAATTGCCAATTACTATACGATGTAATGGTAATGATAATGATAATGATTTGGGACAATATCTTTAACACTATTCATTACAAAGCACAAGGTCTAACGTCACACATGCTATAATTTTGAGAATAAATTAATTACAAATGTAATCAATTGTCGATAGCTAGTAGCTGTGGGTTCAGCTGGGAAGATAGGCTACTGTACTTGAATTCTGGCAGATATAATCTGTGGAACATATTATAACAACAGTATATATATCCTCTAATCAAGCTTAAACATATCATTAATCAATAGTAGTCTAGAAACTAAATCATAACCGCTGATTAAATTTCGATCTTATAGAAATTTGAACCTATGCGACATTGACTTGTAGCTTAACAATTACAGAAGAAGGTAGCGTTATTTTATTACTTGAAAATTGAGCGTCAGGATTTTTTTCATCTTGGCCCAACAGTTGCAGTAGTGAATAACTTCTGACTTCCAGGTTATATATTAGATACAAAGTAGCTATAGTGTCGGATTATGTACACTTTATTAAAATTAAATTTGTCAATTGACAGTACTGTAGCTATAAAGTGCTTATATCTACAGTAATTATCAGTCGACCTATAGCTACAGTTGTATATATACAGGAGTAATTTTACATGTGCAATTGTTCAATTATCATACATATGTTGTACAGCACGTACAATTGTACATCCAATCAATATAGATTTTACTGTATATAGTGTGAAAATATAAAGCCGCACACTCCATACAACGATATGCATTATTTCGGCTCCAAGTATATATTATGTATACAATTAGATGAACAAATATATACGAAGAAGAGAATTACAAAAATTGTTGTACTGAAACCATGATTATAAAACCAAATTCTAATCATTGAACCTCAAAATAAAATTTTGATAATATTTTAACAGATATACTTTAAATTTTATGATAACAATCGCAACTTGTATCATACCTGAAAGTTAATGATAGTCTTTAAATTGGTAAATTGATCAGCTATACATGTATATACCTATATACCCATTAATATCATGTAAATCGCTTTTCTGAAATAAGGCAAATTAATTCTTTATAAAACTAGCCAGAATCAATTACACTGATATCTAGACTGAGGGAGGCTTACTACTGCTTTAATATAAAAATTATGATACTAACCAGGTATAAAGATACTAGAGTTTATAACAAATTTTTATGCTGGCTTGTATGGATCCTTTAAGCTCGAAAGTTGTGTGTGGTGATCCCCCCTGATATTGATAATTAGTGACCCCAAAAACCACATCGGAGCTTAAGCAGCTCATGGGGTGGCTTTAAATTTTATCGCTAGCTCTAGATCGATCGATATACTTATAATGGTATATGCTAGTTAGTAAATGTATGTAATACATGTATATGCATGTACAATTGGGAAGATGCGAAATGTCCCAAATAAATAAATAAACGAACTAGCACCTTTTATAAAAAAAAAGAAGTATCTTTACATGTATATTTTCAGCGCTAATATTTTTATTCATCAATAACATCAACATTGCAATTGAAAATGGAGCAAAAAATAGATGTTATACCGGGTGAAACTAAATTCAAAAGTCATAACTTTAAACTAGATAATAATCATATTCAAAAAATTAAAATTTCAAATCATGATGGATCTTTTACATTATTGAAGGAAAATCGACATTTTAATAAATTTGAATTTGAGCCAGTTCATGAAAGAGATCATTATATGTCACCAATACCTATTAGAATAACATCATGTAATGCAAATTTTAAAAATGGTAATAGAGCCAAATTATTAGGATTAGATACTGGTTTAGGTGATGTTGAAATTGTTATTTTTAGTGAAGTTGGTGATTCTAATACTTCAGTTGAAGAAGTCAATAAGAATACATTAGATATTGAATATGGATTTAAAAATTCTGATGAAACTGCTGAATATACTACATTAAAAAAAGATGGTGGATTAGTATTTGTTATGGCTAAAAAAAAACCAGGTGTAAAGTTACATATTGAAGAAATTGAAACAGAAGTACCACAAAATAATGAATTTTATAAAAGAATATTATTATTCAAATTTACTAAAGTTGAAGATGATGTCACAATTATTGGTAAAGCTTTGGCTGTTTATGGTTATTCTGGAAAATTAGCACATAAATTTTATGAAGAAATGATGGAACATGTTTTAAATAATCATTTAGATATTAAAAATGTTATGATTGTTGGTGATACTAATGTAATCACAAGTAGAAAGTGTACTATTTCTAATAAAGAACCTGATTCTCAAACAAAGGTTGCATTATCAAGAGTTTTTACAGCACAATATGGTAAAGAAGTTAGTCAAAATGATTTATCAAGACATAATTTAACTACCAGTACATTCAACTGTAATTCAATTTCAAATGGTATTAGAAGAGATGATATATTGGCTAAAATTTTGGATCCATTACCTGTTATCGATACTAATACTAATACTAATACTAATACTAATACTAATACTGAAAATGAAAATGAAAAAAATGAATTCTATTTTACTGAAACTTTTACCAAAAAAATCATAGGTGGGAGAGAAACTGAATATGATGGCATGTGTGGTGTTACTTATAGTGAAAATTCAAGAGATACTGATGCAATTTTTGTCTCTCCAGGTACTTATAAATTATTAAAAAGAACTCAATGCTTTCAAGAATCTTCAAATCATCAAACGATTACATTTTTTTTAGTTCCTTATGATTTAGATTTGAATCATTATCAATTAAAACAGGATAAGAATATTGTTTTATTATTTGATGATAAAGAATTAACACAAACTTTTACAAATAATTTAAAATTTTTCGGTATTTCTATATCTGATGAAAATGATGGTGATTTATCAACAACAAAGGATAAAGAAGTATTCTCAAATATAATTAATGATCAATTAACTGAACGATTCCAAAAAACTAATGATCCTACTAAATTTTTACACAATAATGATGCAAGAAGTATGAAAATGGCTCTATATGTACGACAACTTTGTATTGAAATTGTACAATTTGAAGAAGATATAAGAGTATATGAATTTTCTGTACCAAAATATTTAAAAGGATTACCACCACTTGGTATTGATTTAAAAGAAGTTACACCAGAAGCATTAAAAAATTTATTAGAAAATGAAGAATTAGTTAAAGAGATGGTTCAAAACAATCCAATTAAAGGTTTATTTTTACCTAAAAAATATGATTGTAATGATGATTTAGAAAAATTAATTAATTGGTTTCATCAAATTCTAGTTTTAACAACTTTACGTCGAACTTCATTGAGACATTATCTTGGAATTATTGAACGAGGTAATACTCTTATCAAAGAAATTCATGAGGCTTTTTGTTCACCAATTGGTAAATTACAAATGCATTTATACTGTACAAACTTATCAAATTATTATCAACATTGGAATTCCAGTACTTTCCATAGATAAACCAATGAATTAGTTAAACCATGGGTTGGTATTTAAATATAAAAAGTAAAAAAAAAAAATATAAAAACCTTTTTTTTTTTTTTTTTCATTAACTTAGCTCCCACACACACGTAGTCCTTAAAAACATCCCTTGATTTTTTTCGAGATCTTTTAGCTTAGTTTTTTCAGTGACTCTGTTTCTTTTTTTTTTATCAAAAGAAAAGGTGGTTGAGAGAATCCTAGATTCGTGTTGTTAAGGTCGTTTATAAAAGAATAACTTTAATTTGTTTTCTTATTTCTTATCTTTTCTATATAAAAACTTGGAATGATTGTACAAAGTAAATACAGGTACTGGCGTAAGTGTACTATTTTTTACTTGATAATAATGTTTTTGTCTTAACACTAGTACCATGGTATAATTGAAGGTTGGGAGGAAAAATATCAGATATATCCTGCTAAAATATCCCGGGACGGGAAATAAACATACGCGTCGCGACGACCTAGATAATGATGACAAGATGACAAGTTTTATCAACGTGGAAAATGCCTAAATAAAAAAAAATAAAAATCAATATTTTATTATATATCTATATATGATTAGAAATCCGAAACCTGATTCTAAAAAATTATGGATAATTAAGCGAAATATATTAGCATAAAAGGAAACACAAACGAAAAACAAAAAGAAAATTAAAATAAAACCATAATAAAATTATAAACTATATATGTATATAAACAAATTCATAACAAAACAAAAAAGATAACCTGCAAAACAATTTAAATAAAAAAATTTAATTTATTTATTTAACAATTTTAATATTAGTAACATCAACCCAATCTTTGCATAATTCATTGATTTGAATTGCACTAAAAAAATTTTGATCAGCAATTCTTGAGCAAAATCTTGCTAAATGATCAAAATGATAATTTATACCACTTTCAATAATTGCAGCTGCAGCTGGTTTTAATATTTCTTCATGAACCTTGCTCTTGTCTTCTGATTTCATCAATCCTTTACAGATCATTAAGTTAACACGTTGAGTAGCCATATAAGTAATAACATTATGAAACCAATTGATTAATTTACCTAATCCTTCTTTATAATCATAAGGTTTTGGTTTAAAATAATTCAATGAGAATATAAAAAATTTCATATCATCTTTGTTTGATAATAATCTATTGACTTGTTCTTCATTCATTTCGCTATAATCTGTTCCAACCGCCAATGGTGGGATACCTTTCAAATAATCATTGACTCCAATTTCTAAAGATTCAATTTCTTGTTCTAATTTAACAATCCCTAAATATAATTGTCTTACATACAATGCCAATTTAATCTTTTCTACTTCAAAATTATCAAAATTTTTCCCACCAGATTTAATTTTTGCAATTTCATTATTAAATTCTTTTAATAAGTAATCAAACAAATCTTGATTTGCTGGACTATAAGCAGTTTCACCATCATCATTGGAATTATTTTCATTTTCCATATATTCAATATATTGGTCATATTTAAAGTTTGATTTAAATAAATATTTAATTTTATCATCTTGTTTTAACCCATTTTCTTGTAAATTTAAGTCTCCTTGAACAATATAAAAAGTAATTAATTGATGAGGTGAGAATTCTTGAAAACTTTGAGTTCTTGCTAATAATTTATAATATCCTGGAGATGCAATGATTGAATCAATATCTTTACTTTTTTCACTAAATGCTATTCTAGCATTGATACCACTTGATTCACTTAAATCTTGGTCAATGAAGTTATCAAAACCAGTTGATGAATCATGTTGAACCCCATTGTCATCAAATTTAATTGTTGGATCAATGATACCAACCATTTTATCCTTTAACTTAATAAAGCTTGAAACAGAAACAAAATCAAAGGTATTAGTTGTTAAATTAAAAGATTCAATTAATTGTTGATTATTAGGATCAATCATTGTACCAGATTGTTGAGACATGGTAATTGACAAGTTACGCAACAATTCAGCTGATGGTGGAACTTTACTAATAGCACATCTTTCACTTGTAATGGCATTAACTCCACCAACGATTTTAACATCTTTTAAATCGATGATCCCACGTACCCATAATTGATTTAATAATTTAAAAAACTTTTCAGATGATTTACCAATAAAATTATCAATGCCCAAAATTTTACCTGCAGTTTTAACATTTTGTCGAATCTTAGTATATTTGAATAAAATCATTCTATTATATAATTCAGATTTTGCTGGAATATTCATATCAATTTCTTCAATATCCAAAGTCTCAATATTTTTTGACTTCTTTAATCCAATCATAACTAAACCACCAGATTTTTGAATAAAATCATAATCAGCATTTGTATCAGCTGCCATGAATCCATTCTTGATTTCTTCTGCATTTTTATTAATTTGTTCAATTTTTGTATTAGAATCACCAATTCCACTAAATACAACAATTTCAACATCACTTAACCCAACTCCTTTTGCAGTTAATCTTGCTTCTTCATCTGTAGTAGAATTTGTATTACATGATGAAATTCTAACAGGAATGTCAGAAAATTCAAATTCTCTTTTAACAATTGGTTCAAATTCTGGTTTATTTGAACCACTAAATTGATTTAAATTTGTTGAATCAGTTCTATCTCTTTGTCTAATCATAAGTTCAGTTTGAGAACGAGTCCTCATTTTTCTAGAACGAGTTAACATTTTTTCTTTTTATTTAACCTAAGCGCTTTGGTTAGTAAATCATTATCTTCTTTTTTTTCAGCTATTAGTTTATATCATTTTTAATGAAAGTTTTTTTATACATACCAATTAGTTTTTTGACAATTATTATCAATGTATTATTGCTAATGTTGTTGTAACAATTTTATTAACAAGATTGAAAAAGTGATGTGAAGAAGAAAGAAAGGAAAAAAAAAAAAAAAATTCACTAAAAAATGATGTTCGATTTTTTTATTTATTATTTATTTTTGCTAGTTTTCATAAATTTTGTGATCCTTTTTTTTTTTTTTTTTTTAAGTTACCCTCAAAAAACAAACTAAACTAGTACAGGTTTTTTAAAAAAAAAAGGATCGGGGGGATTATAAAAAAAGAAAATAAATCTCAGCTGCTATATACTAAGTGTAGACGTCCGCCACATTTTCGAAGATCATTAAGTTGCCTGAGGTAAGCTTGAATTCAAACTTTAAAGTATTTCAAGACACACATATGTTTTAAGCGAGTGCCTTTTGCATGCAATGAGAATGTGTTAAGACATATTAAAAAAAAATATCGTTATTATTTGCAAAAAATTCTAAGTGTGCTAGTTCTAACGTTGCTTCAATATTTTGATCATTCGTATACATAACATGGAAGTTGTTATTAGATTTGAGATTAGAATCTAGATCTATATAGACTCAGATTCAGATTCAGGTCCCGCTGTTTTTCTTATTTTGGATTTTTTTTTTTTTAATTTTATAGTCATTCGGTAGCTGGTATTTCAAAATCAACACATTTTGTAATCAAAAGATATAATTGACTATTAAATTTAACATTCTATTTCAATATTCTTAGAGTTTTTGCGGATTATTATCAAATTTTAATGATTTTTAAAAACAAATTTCTTCTTTATTTCATTTATTATCTCGTTTGAACTATTTTTTATAAATTTACGGGTATCACTATCCCATAAAACCCCTTATTACTTGGGTTAACATTGTTATATGTTTTATAAACCAGCATTAAAATTTTAAAGCTAGCCAACCGTTGAAATTTTGGGATCAATTTTATCTTGAATATAAAATATGATCTTGGACTGTTTTTTTTAAAAAAAGTCTATTTGCAAAATTTATGAATTTACAAAATTTATGGATTTAATACCAAGACTATAAGAAGGGTTATATACTTACTTCTTTTCAAGTGATTTTAAAATGAAACCTTAGCTGGAGAATTCTTGAACAATTGAATCTCTATATTTTGTTTTAAAATATCTGACACAGTAGGAGCCTTTTTTTTTATATTTTTGTTTAAGCTGTTGTAACTCTCAGCACAGTTTTTTTACTGCTTGACCGACATTTTTCTAAGAGGGTTGCTGAAATAATTCAATAACTCCATCACCACAAGTTTGTTGATAATAAGTAAAGATTCTGAGACTTGGTTGAATTGAATCAAATATAATATCATCATAATAATCAATCTGACATTTATGATCAGTTTTTAATCCCCAAAATATTAACTTCAAATAAAATAATTTGTTATCACATTTCAGTTGTGAGGGTGGTGGTTTATTTTCCAAACTATGTTTTCCTTGTAGACTTTCACAATATTTTTTTAACTTAGAATTTTTTTAACATTAAGTAATTTGTTTAGATAATAACTAGGTAAAATATCGGCCTTTTTGAGAACCTGACATTTACCATGAAACTTAAGATTGGTCCATAATTTTGATCCACCTGCTACAACTTGGTGAATTAACACGAGAGGAATAATTTTACGGTTTCACGAATTTGCTTGTTTTGTTATGTTCTATTTCTGTTCAAAATTAACATATTAACTCTAGAAAAAAAAAAAAAATCCTTGTAGTAATATCTAGTGATCGATAATATTCCTGTAATTTAACTCATTTATCAGTTAATGATTAGCTTCAAGTAATTCAACCGACCAGTTTTTTGCAATAGTTATCTCATTACTAAAATTAATATGACTTGTTTTGTTACAAATGTCGGTTAATTAGCTAGCTTTTTCCTTAATAAAAAACTGGAGTAGTTAATTTTATAACGCGTTTTTCTTGTATTTCGCGTTGCGGCGTGCGGCGTGCGGCGGCGTCTGACCTCGGACGGTTGCGGCTTCCGACGTTTCTGTAATAATCAAGAATCAATCAGAACTATTTGAGATAATGAACGTATCGAGCCTTTAAAACAGATTTTTTTATTATTAAATATATCTACGTAATTCATACTTTTTAATGATGGCCCGGAACCGGTGCTCCGACAACATGCCCATCTTTAACACCAGACTTTGGAGTCCACCCACCATATGATACTTCTTCATCAAATTTAGCCAATTTTGCTTCAATTTCTGGTCTAAATCTCTTAAGCAGGCCTTGGTATGGCCATGCGGCTGCATCCCCCAAAGCACAGATTGTGTGACCTTCAATCTCTTTAGTAATTTCATATAACATATCAATCTCTCTTGATTTTGCCTGTCCGGTGTTAAGACGATCCAAAGTCTTCAATAACCACGTAGTACCTTCCCTACAAGGGGTACATTGACCACAAGATTCATGTTTGTAAAAATATGCAAAACGTTGAATAGCTCGGACAATATCTGCACTTTTATCCATAACGATAACAGCAGCTGTACCCAACCCAGAGCCATAATCTTTTAGTGAATCAAAATCCATCAATACTTCACCACATTCTTTTTGATTTAAAACAGGAACAGATGAACCACCTGGAACAATACCTAATAAATTATCCCAACCACCTCGAACACCACCACAATGCTTATCAATCAATTCTCTTAAGGGAATTGACATTTCTTCTTCAACAGTACATGGTTCATTAACATGACCAGAAATGCAAAACAATTTAGTACCTGAATTTCGTTCTCGGCCTAATGAATTAAACCAATCTCCACCCCGTCTACAGATAGTTGGGGCAACAGCAACAGTTTCAACGTTAGTAACAGTACTTGGTCTACCAAATAAACCAACACCAGCTGGGAAAGGAGGTTTCAATCTTGGTTTACCAGCTTTACCTTCTAATGATTCAATTAATGATGTTTCTTCACCACAAACATATGCACCTTTACCTAAATGAATATAAACATCAAAATCATATCCTGAACCACAAGCATTTTTACCAATTAAACCTGCGGCATATGCTTCATTAATTGCAACTTGTAAAGTGGCTGCTTCATTATAAAATTCACCTCTAATATAAATATAAGCAGCAGTAGCATTCATTGCTCTACCAGAAACTAAACAACCTTCAACTAATTTATGTGGATCTTTTCTCATAATTTCACGATCTTTACAAGTACCTGGTTCACCTTCATCTGCATTAACAACTAAATATCTTGGACCAACATTCTTTTCCCAACCTGGAGGGTTCATAAATGACCATTTTAAACCTGATGGGAAACCTGCACCACCTCGACCTCTTAAACCTGATTTTTTAACTTCATCAATAATCCATTCATGACCTTTTAATAAAATTTCTTTAGTTTTATGCCAATCCCCCATTCTTTGTGCTGATTTTAAATCTTTACCATAATTTCCATAAATATTTTGAAAAATTCTATCTTGATCTTTTAAACCACCATATGTTCGTTGATTGGTTGGTTTTGTTGTTGATAATAGTCTGATACTCTGTCGACTAGCTTGTGAGGCTAGTTTAGAGGATGCTAACTTTCTTGAAGCCAACATTATTGTGTTTTATTAATTAGTAAGTTGATTAAACTATTTGAAAAATAAAAAAAAAAATTAATTTGGGGGAGTAAAAAAAAAAAAAAAAAAAAAAAGTTTTCGTGAATACTTTTGATGTTTAAGCTGGTAGAAAAATATTGGGAATACAGTGTTTTTTTTTTTTTTGTGCTTGAAAAATTATTTAAGCTGTAAATTGGTGTGCTATGATTGGTTGATCGGAGGGTTTTGTTTTTTTTCTTCTGTCCAAGCACCCGAAATTTTTACTTTATTAGTGTAGTGAAGGTGTTGAATTTAATTATATAATAACAATTAAAAAAATATATTTATTTTTGGTTTATTATATAGGTTTTTTTAAATATATGCTTGTTTTCTTTATTAGTGTTCAAATTCTTGTAATATTGTCCTTCTTTGTGTTATAAAGGAAAATGCTCAGGGCCAATGAAATCGTTGCGAACTTTTCTTACAAATTTTGGTGCTGAAAATTTTTTTCCACCTCTTTGTTCTTTAATTAGTAATTTTTTCTGGTGATCTACAAACAATCTTAGATTCTCGTGCTTGGATCTTGGGAATCTGAGACAAGGCGTCGGAGTTCCGTGAGTAGACAGCGGCTTGAATAAAAAGTATCGGTTCTCCGCTGTAAAAATGCGGCTCTGTTACTTGTGTGATGTATGAATACTTGGATATTCATAAACCATATATCTACGATATGAAGACCAATTATCCAATATAAATCTATTATACAAAATATGTCCTCCTAGTGACAGACAGGATTCCAAGATTGGGATCCTGACACTAGGAGATTATATACTAACAATCGGAGGATCGGGGGTAAGTACACTAGCTACTCACATTACTGAAAGTCAATTGTAGCCAGCCAGCCTTTATTGAAAGTTAAACAAGTAATAGTCTAATTGAGTATTGATTGTACTTTATTCATTGTAACTATTATCATATTATATATATATAAAATTGATACTGTAGTTATTAAATAGATTTAATAGGCAATGAAACATTACAACTAGGGTAGATTAATTAAGTCCGTGTATACCAACCTACCATATTTTTACAACATGCTCATTAATTTTGAAATGTTAATTACATAAATACATGCATGTATATCTCACGTACAAAAATCGGTGTTAAATTGGTTATATCAAAGAGTGAACCAGATTGGAAGAGGATAAAGTTTTCGTTACGAGGTCTCAAATCAAATCATATTTGTTAACCTTCCCTACTTTATGATAGTAAACGACGAAATTGCTATCATTGTTGTAATTTCTAACACGTAGACTGCTTCAACTTCGACGTTACGATATTTTTATTCAAGATATATTTTGAAATAAGCTGGGAAAACTTAATTTTGTGATGAATTCAGTGATTATAAAAGTTTTTGCTTTTTTTCCGAGTCTAAATTAGCTAGCCACCAGCCCAATAAGACTGCAAATATATTTGTATAATAAGACTTAACTATTACCATAGACACTCTTTATATAGTTTTACTCCTAGCCACTCCAACCCAAGAGTTATGATCCATCAGAAATCTTTTATTTGAAAGAGAGAAAAAAAGGCATCATCTTTAACGTTTGACCCGGCATAAAGGCCTCTAGTTGCCTTTAAAAACCAGCATAGGAAAATTCAAAGCTAATTTCACATTTCTTTCAATGTTTGGTTCGTTGAAATGATAAACTTACAGGTGCAGTGGAAAAGAAGAAAAAATACAGTTGGTGATAATCTAAATGTTGAACCCAACCCAGCTTAAGAACCTGCCCGCGAAGAGCTTTGACAAAAATACACATCACTTTTTTAATTTTGAAAAAAAAAAAAGATTACAACTGTACTGTAATTCTCAACAACATAAAAAAAAAACCTCCCCAAATTAATACAAAATAGCACAAAATGGATATGGCATCAATGATGAGTGGTGGTGGGATGAACGTAGAAGTTGATCCTACCGAAGATACAGAATGGAATGATATTTTACGAGAAAAAGGGATTATTCCAGAAAAACCTCCATCACCAACAGCTGAATTAGAACAAGCTATGGATGAAGCAATTGTTAATGCATATGATAACCGGCTAGAACATAAAACATTAAAAGAGTTAGATGAAATCGATGAAGATGGATTAGAAGATGAAGATTTTATTGAACAATATCGAAGGAAAAGAATGGCAGAAATGCAAGAACAAGCAAGTAAAGAAAAATTTGGTTATGTTAAACAAATTTCAAAACCAGAATATAAACAAGAAATTACAGATGCATCAGCTAATGATCAATATGTCTTTGTTCATATTAGTTATCCAGGAGTTGTACAATCAAAATTATTAACAGGATTATTTGATAGATTAGCACCAAAATTTCGAGATTTGAAATTTGTTCAAATTGATGCAAGACAAGTTAATGAAAGATATCCACAAGAAACATGTCCTACTATATTAGTTTATAAAAATGGTGATGTTGCAAAACAATTAATTACTTTAACAGGTATTGGTGGTAATTCAACAAATTTACGAGATATGGAACAAGTATTGGTAGATTCAGGTGCTCTAAAACAAAATGATAGACGATTAATTCGAAATCAAGATGGATCCGATGAATCTGATAATGATGATAAAGATACTGATTATGAAAGTGATTATTAGATTACTGTTTATTAATTATTTATTTTTTTTTAATGAAATTTTTTTGTATATATAAAACATACTTGTACAATAATGTAATTTAATACCGCACTTTTTTAAAGTTTCAAGAACAATTAAACTTTATATTCAATCAACCCAAACGAACACATGTCCAAAAAGTAATAGTTATAAATTCAAGAAATAAAACTATTTACATTTCATTTTATAACATTAATATCATAAAACAATATGGCCATTTTAATATCAAATGAAAATGATCCATATCATATTTCAACTACAGCCGCCTTAATGATGGAAGTTTTGACTCCAAAAGAATCAAAATTGGAACAACTAGTAACAACAATAGATTTAAAATCAAAAACTTTGAGTAAAATTATTCAATTTTGTGAATATAGAGCTACATTACCAATAATGAACATATCATGGGAAAATAATTTTTTTGAGGATAATATTGAATTAACTAATGATATTTTATCAGGTGCTTATGATTTAGGAATCCCACCATTAGTTGATACATGTTGTAAACAATTAGCATATTTTATTAAAAATAAATCGGCATTAGAAATGGCCAAAATTTTGAATATTGATAAGGAAGATCAACAAGTGTTAATAGAGGATTAATTTTTTTAAAAATTTAAAGCAGGGATGCGGCTCACGCTTTATAGCGCGCGAAAAAAAAAATTAGAGATGAAAAAAAAAAAAATTTTAGACACTGAAAAAAAAAATTTATTTATCTTCATTATCAGTTATCAAAGCATAATATATAAAAAATAAAGAATGGGACGATATAATATTAAAAATTACAAAACTAAAAGAAGAACTAGAGATTTAGATCAGATTTTTGGAGATGATATGAAAGATGATAAAAGTATTCAAGATTTAAGAGAACAACGATTCGATGAAGATAAACCTGGTTTAGGTCAATTTTATTGTATTCCATGTGCTAAATATTTTGAAACTGAAATAGCAAAAAGAACACATCAAAGAGGTAAAGTTCATAAAAGAAGATTAAAAGAAATTAAAGAAGGTCCATATACTATTGAAGAAGCAAATGCAGCAGCAGGTCATAATGTTGCCAAATATTTACAACAAAAAGAACAAATGAATTTAAAACAACAAGTACCACAACTTCAAGAAGTTTTAACTAGGCCAAAGAGTGATAAAATTAAACAACCTGAAGTTAAAGAAGTTGAAATGAGAGAAGCTAGTGATATTGTTGAAAAAGAAGATACCCCAGTTCAACAACAACAACAACCACCACAACCTAAAGAACAAGAAATTTTATTAGACTAACGTTAATTTTTTTTCTTTTTTTGCATTTCTAATTTATTTAATTAATATATTTATTTTGTCTTAAAAATACAAATAGTAATTATTTACTTATATTCACCAAAATTACTATGACCAGTTGATTTTGCATGATTTAAAGCATCTTTTTCACCTTTTAAGCTAGTATTACAATCATTACATTTTAATGTGAAATTACTAGTATCAGTATAATAATTTTTTTCTTGTAATTTAGTCCCTAATAATGGTAATGCACTTATAGCTGTTGCTCCATTGATATCATTTGCAAACATTGTAATATCTAAATCATTATCATCATAATTAATTGGTGTTAATGCAATGGAATCATAATGAATTCCTGAATAAGCTACAATAATAAAATTATCCTTACCAGGATTAAATTTATGTTCTTTTAATGTTTTAATATCAAAACAATTAATTGTAATATCAAAATGTTCTGCCAAAATATTTAATTCAATAGCACCACCCCATGAAGTTTCTTTTAAAATCCATGAAATATATTCTTCTCTTGGTTTACCTAAAATAGCATCATTAAAATTAATTGGATCATTCCTAATTTTTTCAGCAACAATATTTCTTAATTCAAACATCATATTAGTATCCTTCATTAAACAATACCCTACAGCATTAAACATACAACTATTATCATCTTCCATAACACGTAATTTTAAAAATTGTCCATCATCAGTTTCAACTGTTTGATCATCTAATTCTTTTTTATCTCCATAACCACCAAAATCAAATTCAGTATTTTGTGTATTATTATTGTTATTAGTTGCTGTTGTTGTTGCTGGAGGACTATTAAATTCTTTTAATGAAACAGCCAGTTGATCACCATTTCTTACTCCACAATCTTTTAACAAAGCAGTAGTATCTTCACTAATAGGTAATTTTTTTGGTGGGAAACCGAATCTAATTTCATTAATTTGTTGACCTTGTGAATGTTGTTTAATTTCTGAAATCAATCCATCAATAGTACAATCATCATCTAATTCAACAATTTCAGTAGCTTGTTCTAGTTTCAATTTAACCTTCATTCTAAATAAATAAATAAAAAAAATTAATAATAAATATACAAGAAAATAAATAACAAAGCTCGATAAAGTTTTTTTAAAAAATAATAATAGACTATAGATATTTTTGTTATAAAAGACAATGTGTGTTTGGAATTTATCTTCTGTGGCTGAACTTTAAAAAAAAAAAAAAAAAAAAAAGACGCAGCTCCGATATTATTTATTACTCCCAGCATCGGATATCGAACACCTGCTCATCACCTCACCACACACAAACACACCGCCCTGAGCTGCTTTAGCGCTTAACTGTAATAAATTCAGTAAATAAAAAAAAAAAAAAAACCTTCTATAAATTTCGTGATTTCTCTCTTTCTCCATCAGAACAATATAAATGAGAGAATAATAATAATAAGAATAATTAGAAATGTCAACGATAATAAAACCACGAACAGTGGAAGAATTAGCAAGGGATGCAAATGCTTATGAATTTTCAAATTATGTATCATTTAGATCATGGATTCATGTTGCAAAAACTTTATTAAATGAAGCAGAAATATATCGTACTGAACATGCTCATGAAGAAGCATATATTATGTATGCTAGATATGCTAATTTGGTATTAAATAGTATGCCTAATCATCCAGATTGTAGGAAATATGGTAAAGAATTTAGAAAATTAACTGGATATATTGATAGTGTATTAAAAGATATGGAACAATTAAAATCAATTATAAATCAACAAGTTGAAAGTTATAAATTAGCACAAAGAGCTAAACAACTACGAGCTGAAAGAAAAAATAGTCAATATGAATATTCATATTCACAACAACAACAACCAAGAGTTGATTATGATAGACAACCACCTTCACCACCAAATAATAAACCATTAATATCAGAACAAAATACTAATACAACAACAAGTGATGATTCTTTTATGGAAACTTTATCTGCATTAAGAAGATTAAATACTGGTCAACAATCATTACCATCTTCATCTTCTTCATATACTACTACTAACAACTCATCATCATCAACACAACCATGGCAATATCCACAAGTACCAAAATTAGATTTCAAACCATCATCATCATCATCACCTTTATCAAGAGAAGATGATTTACCACCACCTGTACCATTAAAAACTAAACAAGATAAACAAAAATTAAAGGATCATTCAATTAGAGCAAAATTAGAAGATGGAACACCTTTAAGGTCAGTTTTTGTTCCAAATGAATTAAGACATAAATTTTTAAAATTAGCAGAATATAATACATTAAGAAATTTGGAAACTTGTGGTATTTTATGTGCCAAACTAAATAGAAATGCATTTTTTGTTACACATTTAGTGATACCAGATCAAGAATCAACAAGTGATACATGTCAAACAACTAATGAAGAAAAATTATTTGATTATATTGATAAAAATGATTTATTTGTATTAGGATGGATTCATACCCATCCATCACAAACATGTTTTTTAAGTTCAATTGATTTACATACACAAATGTCATATCAATTAATGATGAATGAAGCAATAGCTATTGTTTGTTCACCAAGTCAACAACCATCATGGGGTGTATTTAGATTAACTGATCCACCAGGAATACCAACATTAAAAAAATGTTCAACTACATCTACATTTCATCCACACCCTGAACCTAATTTATACAAAACTGCATATGATCCAGGACATGTAATGTTTACTGATCAAATAACAAAATTTCATGTACAAGATTTAAGATCTAAATAAATTACATTTTTTTTTTTTTTTTCTTTATGTACTCCCATATACAGTAGACCTAACTATTCCAACCCAACTCTCTTAATTCTTTTCGATAAGCATCTTCATTAGCAATTTTTTGTTGTTGAGTAATTTCCAATTTATCACCATTAGCTTGTTTTAATTTTAAATCTTCAATAGCTCTAATCTTTTTTAATAATGCTCGAATCTTTTTATCTTCTGGAGATGAACCAGTTGGACCATTAGCATTTGAACTACTACTACTTGGTGCGCTAGTGTTATTACTTGATTGTTCAGATTTTGAATCATCACCATTATTAGATTCTTGTTGTTTCTTTTTATTTTCTCGTTTCTTTTTATTTTTAGCAGCAGTTTTACTTAATTCATCATCTTTTGATGCACCTGGTGGTTTACCAGCACCTGGAATAGGTCTTGCACCTGGGATACCACGATTAGCAGCACCTGGAGGTTTATAAGCACCACCACCATTCTTTTTCATAGTTTGTTCATGTAATGTAGTTGGAGTAGCAGTAACACCTGGAACTCTTGCATGAGGTGGTCTATAAGCACCTGCTTTAGCAGCAGGAGCAGTTTTAACAGATTTTGAAGTTTTTGTTGATTCATGAGGTTGAGGTGCAGGACTTAAATTACTTCTCATTGGGAATAAATTTGGATCCATTGGTCTCCAACCAACACCTAATAATTCATCATGATCAACAGCATATATTAATTTACCAGAATGATGCCAAATTCTAACTCCATTATCAACCCGCAATCGGGGGCTTGTAGTTGCAGTTAAAATATATCTACCATCTGGTGACCATTGACAAACAACTGTATTAGAAGCTTCAATTGTACAAATTTTTTGAAATTGACGTTGTCTATCATAAATATCCATACCACCTTGTAAATTACCAAACCCTGCAACTGCTAATAATCTACCATTATGAGGTGAAAAATAAATGGAATTTCTTGATCCTTGTGGGAAAGTATGAACAGTATTACCTCTTGCATCAAAAATTGCAGTTTTTGCAGGCATTGTACCATAAACAACCCCAAATTCTCTACTATTTGGAGACCATTCAACAGCATGAATTGTACCTTCTTTATCTAATGCAATTCTTTGATCATAAGAACCAGCAATACCTAATAAATACAAATTGGTTTCACCATAATAACTTTTACCAGTTTGATCAACATCAGTTGATGCTAAAACTAATAATGCAGTACCTAATTTATTCCATTTCATAATAACTTTATCAGCTTTAAAAAAAGTTTTTTGTGAAACTGGTTGATTAAAATTTGGAATAGTATACACTTTAGTTGATGCTGGTTTACCTCCAGTAACTGGTACATAAACAGCAACTGAATAATTTTGACCTGGACTTAAAGAAAATTCTGTCATATTTTCAACTTTTAATTTAGCATAAGGAGTTCTAAAATTATTATTTTCATAAAATTGTAATAAACCTGTTGTAACTAATCTAGCACAATATTTTTCATCCATTGTATATTGAATAGACCATGGTCTTTGAGGTTTTTGTAAAAATGATTCAACTAATTCACCAGTTTCAACATTAAAAATTTTTAAATTATTATTAAAATTTCCAGTTTGTTCATCTTTTTTTGGTCGTTCCCATGTTAAACAATAACTTGATTTTGGTGAAAATCCAATTTCACAAGCATCCATAACTTCTAATTTTCTAACTAATTTACCATCATCTGGATTAATAATAAATACACCTTGTTGTGGAATAGCATATGCAAAATATTTACCATCATCACTATAAACTGATTGTTTAATATTACCAGTTGGAGCTTCAAATCCTTCAACTGGACTATATGATGGTGCACCTTTACTTAAAGTTAATAACTTAGGCTGTCTTGCAAAAAACTGTGTATCAATCATTTTTTTTTATATTCTAAAAATAAAAAGCTTATAGTTGATGTTTGATCTGAAGAAAGAGAGTGTTGAAAAAAAAAAATTTGGTGTTTTTTTTTTTTTCTCTAATGCTCTATTGATGTGAGCGCTAAACATGCTTAGCATACTTTTTGTACACACATACCAAATCAGCAACGATCAATTTGCAAGAGCGACGGTACCGACCTTTAAAAATTTGAAAGAAATTTTTCAAGAGAGAAAAAAAAAGGTTTCAGATTCGTTAACTTATTTTTACAAGGCGTTGTTGTAACAATAATGTTAATATAAATAAATTATAAATGTTCAATTATATAAAATAATAAATAAGCAGTTGTTGTAGCTGATAATACAACTTTAGGTGATACACTTGTAATTATAGCATCATCAAAATAATACCATCTTCCAAATCGATCTTTCATATAACAAGTATAATGACCTGTATTAATTGATCCTTGATGACATACGACTCCAAATAATTCATAATTTAATCCAGAATCAGTACCTTTTTCTAATGTTGTATATTTTGACATATTAATAAATAATGGAAATTGTACAGGAGTTTCAATTTTACTTCCTTGAATTGTTGTATGTTCAAATCTTTTTAATTGAAATGATAATACACATGGTAATCTTTTTATTCTTAATCTTTTATCAACTGATTGTCTTTTATTACATTGTTTACAATGATACATTGCATCCAATCTTTCAGTACTTGTAAATTTATCTAAACATTCTTCTAAAGTAACAACTCCTGTTTTATTTTTTAAATTTTTAACTTCTAATGATAAATCCATCATTGGATCAACTGTTCTTGTAACATTTGAACAAACTAAACATTTAATCCTACTTTCTAATTCACCACAAAATGTTCTATGAGCAACACATCCACATGTCATATCTTCAGTTTCACTACCTGGTGTATTATGATCTGATCCTATTTCAACTTTTGCCATTACACTTGATTCAAAATGCATTTTATGTAATTCATCTAATACAAATTGAAAAAATTCATGAGCATCTTGTTCACTTGCACCAGCTAATTGTTTATTTTGTTTCCAACTTGCAACTAATAATTGTGTTGGTCCAAATCCAACAACACTATTACTTTTAAAAAATTCAACAAATAAATCATCAATACAACATGCAATACAATATTCAACTGGACATTGTGAACTATCATGACCTCCTGATAAATAAAAATTTCTAACAATTGGATTATGAATTAATGCTTGTAAAACAACAGACATAAAACATGTTGCTCCCATATTACAAAATCCTCTTAATCCAGTAGTTGCTTGATAAGGTGGTAAAACTCCCATCCCCTTTGATTTAACTTGCCTTGCATTATTATTATTGTTATTATGTACAGTTTCATTACCTATCATTCTTATCATTATTGCATCAAAAGTATCATCAACAACATAATCATCACATTCATAACAAAAAACCATTCCTTCACCATCAACATCAACTGCTATATGATGACCTTTTTTAAAATCATATTGTTTTGAATGTTCTTTACCATGATCTGAACAACCAACAAAATCACATTCTAAACATACTCGAATTGGTCCAATATTCGAACATTTATTACATTTTAAATCTTTTCTTGCTTTTGATCGAGCTAATTTAATAGCTAGTTTATATGCTTGTAATATTTCTTTTGTTCTGGCATGTCTCGTATGTATACATCCTGATGCCATATTATACTTTTTATTGATTTGATTTTTTTATGATGATAAATCTTTTTTTTTACGTTTTTTTTGTTGTAGAAAATTGGTAAGGTCGGAGGGGTTAGTTATTTTTTTTGGCTAACGCCCTTTAATCTTATTCCCAGCATGAGGAAAAAAGCCAATTTTTTTTTTAATACAGATAAATAAAATTTCAAAAAAAAAACTTAAAACAGCCACGCGGCTCAAAAATTTCAAGAAAACTACTCTATGTAGCTAGCTAGAGCTCTACAATACAATAAAATCTACAATTGAAAAAAAAAATATCAATAATACAAAAAAATATATTAAATTAAATTATCAAAAGAATCACCCACATAATCCTTTTAATAAAAAAAAATATATAACCAAAACTAAAAATAATAAAATATATATATATAAAAATAAAAATTAATTCGTTAAAATTTTTTTTAAAAAAAAAGTTTGTTTAAAACATTTTTTTTTTTTTTCTCATGAACTTTTTTTTTTTTTCGTCTAAAATAATAATAAAATAATGATACAAAAATATTGTTAATAATAATCCATTTATGGCATTTTGGTAAATTTAGGCATTGCTGGAGTACTAATCTTAATACTCTTTGGTGCACTCTTACCAGTATCATTAATATCATCTTTAGACCATTTTGGTTGAATTAAACCAGAAGCAATACCACCATTTAAACTACTGTTCAATGTTTTGGCAATATCATCAGTATATTTACCTGCAATAGCTGGAGCAACTAATAAAATAATAAACAATAATAATAAACCAAAATATAAAGTAGCATATTTTCTAACCATTCTCTTTCTTAATTTATTTTGTTTCAAAGAGAAAATTGGTGGTCGAATTTGTCGACTTGGTCTTAACCAAAATAATAACATTGAATGCCATCTATCAATATATGGAATACACAAAAATGGTAATTGAACAAATAATAATGCATGAATTAAAATAAAATCACCACCAAACATAACACTTTCAATAATTTTACACAAAAATTCTCTTGCAGGTTGAGTAAATGCCATCCAACCTAAACCAGCAGAATACCATTTACCACTCCACCATGCTCTATTAGCTTGATCATGTTTAAATTCTCTTGTTAAACATAAACCAACCAAAATCTTCAAAACAACTCGTTGAATTGCAATAGCAGTTGTAATACCTAATAAAGCACCACTAAAAGTCCAACCTTGCATAAACCACATTAATTCAAAAAAGACAATTTGAATAATAACTGCAATACCATGTGCAACACCTGCCATAACACCAGATGTTTTTTTACAACAAACACCTAATAATGGACCAGCACAACATGATAATGCAAATAAAACTGCCAAAGCACCAGCATTAATAACAATTGGACCCAATGCAATAACAACAACTCTTAAAGTAGAATTGACTGGTTTTGCATCATCATTATTTGCCAAACCATTTTGAGCATTTAAAAATGTAAATGCAACAAAACAACAACCAGCAGTAATAATTGGAACAATAAATTCAGTAAAAATTAAATTACCAAAACTTGCTCTTGCAACATCACCAGCAGCTTTTTCAGCATCTTTAGATTCACCACCCAAGACTTTTCGTTTTAAACCAGTAATTCTTGTTCTAGTCATTCTAACATAACCAATCCATGAATTTCTATGCCATCTATTATTACCTCTTGATAACCATCTAATGATATCTCTATAATCAATAAAGAAATCAGTCCATGCAAATTGATGTGGATTATATAAAAATGGTGAAATACACATTGCACTTAAAGTAATATAAAACCATAATAATGCTGGTTGCCACATAACAATTGTACTAAATAATAACATTAAAAATGATCTAGCACCCAAATAAATTGCATCACTTGCAAATCTTGAATACAAAACACTAAATGGAATTCTTGCAGTTGCAACACCTCGACCAGTTGAAATATATCTTGCACCACCAAATGCCAAATCTGCCAAAAATGAATTAGCATAAATTTGACAAACAAAAACTTCAAAGAATGGTGATAAAGAACCAAAATGTCTACAGAATCGAACTGCAGCTCTCCAAATACCTCTTTCAGTTAATTCTTGAACAACTAATGGAATAAAAGAAATGAAAAAGACAATGAAAATTGATAAAATAAATCGTTGAATCCAACCCAAAGTTGGTTTTAATTGATAGCAACCTCTTGGAATTTCTGGATCAGTAATTGGTTTATCTCTATCATATTCACATAAAATTGAAGTTGTAGTCATTGCACCAATATTAATCATAACAATCATAAATAATTGAACAGAAACAATAATAAACAAATTATTAATATGGAAACCAGGATGAGCATAAAAGAATGATAAGAATCGATCTAATGGTAATTGAGTACCCAAATAATAATATTCTCTTGATAACATTTGTTCACCCATACCAGAACCAATTTTAGTTGTGAAATTTAAAATTGAACCAAAACCCAAATCTCGACCTTTACCACATTGATAATATTCACAATGTTTAATTCTACCACCTCTTAAAATAGCAGTCATACCAGCATAAATATCTTCATTTAAATGTAAACCTTTTTGAGCTTTTGAAACACCACCTCTAGTAGTCATAAAAATAGCATTCAAAAAATCCGGATGACCATAATGTAATTTACCACCAATTTGAGCTAAAGTTCTTGAAAATAATGTACCAAAAGTTTGTTCTTTACCTGCAGCAACATCACCCAAAATACCAACATTTTCAGAGAAAATATATTCTCTTGCACCTAAAATAGCAACTGGATTATGAGCAACACTTGGTAAACCTGGAGTATATGGATTGGTATATTCACTATTTAATTCTTCAAATTCAGCCAAAACAGATCGAATTTTTAAACATTCTTCCAAATAATTATCTTGATTTGCATCAACCAATTGAATATATTCACCACGATGGAAAATTAAAGCATGATTTTGATTATCAGATTTACCATCACCTAAAATTGGATTACCAGATAATTCAATTCTGAATTTTGGTCTTCTTAAACCATTTTCCATAATTTCACAATGACCATCAATAATAGCACTAAATAATCTTGGTTCACCACCTTCTTCAGCTGGAGGTTCTTCATCCAAATAAGCAATTTGTAAATCTGGATAAGCTCTTAATAAAAATTCAGCATTTTCTAATTCTTCTGGTTTAAATTTGGTTAATCGTTGCATAGAAACAATAAATTTGAATTTTCTTCTTGCCATTCTTTCCAATTCTCTTTCTAATTTTTCAGTATTACCACCAAATAATTGAACAACTTCAGGATTTTCAACTCGATATAACAATTTAATAGCTCTTGAATAATTCATAAAACCAGAAACAGTTCTATATAAAGTTTGAGATCTTAAAGAAGCCCAAATTCTTGTTCTTAAAGTATATTCAGGTGCAGCAGATTTAAAACCAATACAATAAAATGGTAAATCATCAATTTTACTCTTTAATTCATCTTTTTCATCTTCTTTTTCTTCCAAATTTTCTGAACTACCAGTTTCTTCAGCTAAAATCTTAGTATCTTTAACAAAACAATCCCATTCAACTGGATGTAATTGTTTCAAATATTCTAATAAAGTAACTCTAGTATATTGATCATCTTCTCTAATAATTTCTCTTAATGATAATAAAATCTTTTCACTATAATGAGGAACTAAAACAGTAAAAGTTGGCATATTATCAACTGGTAATGGTTCTGGAATTGGTGTAGATAATGATTGAGCAAAAAATGAAATTCTTCTTTCAGCTTCAGAATTTCTTGGGAAAAAATCAATTGAATTATCATCTTGTGAAACAAAAAATGTTGGAGCTCTTAAAGTTCTTTTACCTTCAACTTCTGATGGAACTTGATGATATAATAATTTTTGAACATGATCAATTGCCAACAAATGTTCTCGATACATTGAAATAACAATAGCATTCCAAATTTGTGAAATTAAAACTTTTGGTTTATATTTAATTTCCATATCAGTAGTTGCCAAAACTTTTGAATAAATTCTTTTTGGTAATCTACTAAAAATATTTCTCCAAGGAGTCCAAATTGAAATACCCAAATAAAATGATCTAAAAACAGAAAAAACAGTATTACAAATAATATACCATAAATAAGTATCCAAAAAGAATAAAACCAAATCTGTTAAAATCATTAATGCCAAAACAATTCTTGGTTGTTGTAAACACAATTTATTAGTAAACCAAACTTCACCAACACATCTTGTCATTTTCATAATTGATAAATTTCTCATTGGATCTTTAATTGCCAAAATTAAAAACCAATATGATTCAACATATTTAGCAACAAAAACACAAACCCATAAACCATAACTCATCCACATATCACCACCATGTAATTTAGCAAATGATGCAGTAAAAGTTTGAGATGCAACATATCTTCTAGTTTTTTTATTCAAATAAGAACCAAATAACCCACCTAATGGCATAACAGTGAAAAAGACAAATGTTGCAACAGCAATAAAGAAACCAACAATACCAACAATTAATGCAGATTTAGATTGAGCTTGAATACCAACATAACCAAAAACATAAACTGGTGCAATTAAATTTAAAATCAAAACACCAATTAAAAAGAATAATCTAGTAGTTAAATGTTGAGCACCAGCCCATTTTCTTGGAACAAATGCCCATTCAGAAATAGTTGCAATAATTTGAATTAATGAAGCAATAGCACCACCAATAGCACATGCTGCCCATTTAGTAGCACCAGGAGGTTGATTATTTAATAATTGTGAATAATTATGAGTATACAAAGTTGGTGAAGTATAAGCCATATAAAACCAAAACATGGTAATATGAATAATCCAAATTCTATTAAAATTAGTTGCCAAATGGAACCATGATCTAGTTTCTTTATAAGTTTTGAAAAAAACTTTTTTCCAATGAACTTCACCCAATTTGAAATATCGTTCTGCTGATGGAATATCAACTAATCTAGTACCATCTTCAAAAATAATTCTTTCAATACCTTCTGGATACCAAAACAATTGATTAATATCATCATAACCAACAACTTTATTATGATCTCGTTCTCTTTTAACATATTTACCATCAACAATTTCATAACCTTGATCTCTCATATATCTATAAATTGGAGTAATAATTCGATTTAAATAATCACCTTCTGGAATTGGTTCTTGTCGTTGTTGACATTCTGGACTTAAATAATAATCATCAGCACATTTAAAAATAAATGCCAAACATTCTGGTGTAAAACGAACTTGATTAGCTTCACCCCAAATTAATAAATATAAAGCAACTTGTCTAATTCTTTCTTGTTGAGACATTTGATTCATTTTAGTTTTCCATCGATATTCAGCAGCTTCTAATGAATTATCACCTTCCATTTCTTCTAATGTTCTTTCAGGATCAGCATTTGGATCTCGATTTTGTTTACTCTTTTTTCTTGCTTTTCTAATTTTTCTTGTTGTTTTACCTAATTTCATATTTCTAAAACCAACTTCATCATCCAAATCAAATTGAGCTGCAAAATACCATTTTTTATAATTTGCACCATCACCACCAATATAATCAGCATGTAATGATAATAAAGCTTGATTTGGTGTCATTCTTGAAGCTCTTGAATCCAACATAACCATCAAATAATCATACATATTTCTCATTGAATCTCTTTGAAAACCAAATTTATTTGTCAAATCAATAAAAATATCTTCAATTTCTTCTTTTGATAATGGAATTTGATTTTCTGCTGTCCATGCTGGATAAGGTTCTCTTGGTTGTCCAATACCACCATAACCTTCCAAACCATAAATAGGAGTTGAAGCACCAGATGAACGGTTACCACCAAATGAAACTTGAGAAGAGGCAGTGTGTCGGTATTGTGGGTTACCATAACCATCATCTTGGTACGCGCTTTCTGATTGTGGAATGTAATTAAATCTAGGATCACCTTGACGCCCATAATAATCAACATCAGTTGGTCGACCTTGCATATCTGATCTCATAGTAAAATCTGAAAAAGTTTCACTATTTTCATCTGAAGTATGTTGATTTCTTAATGGTGGAACTCCATTTGGAGGAACTTGTTGATAACCATTTGCATGTCCTGGTGCATATGGGTCTACTGGTCCTGCTGCATAAGCATCTTCTGGATAATCATCATAAGCACCACCTTGATTATGAGCTCGTTGTTGTTGATAATGATGTTGGTCGTAATAACCAGCTGCTGCTGGGTCGTCATAATAATATTGATCTCCTGGATGTTGTCCTTGATAACCATAATCATCTTCATATTGGTCAGGATGTGGGTGTTGACCATATTGATCTTGATAATAAGCATCTCTTGGGTAATCCCCTGGAGCTTCTTCATATCTATTATTGTAGGACCTAAAAGAAAAAAATCTTTGTTAGTATATTGTTTTTGTTCATTTTTTATCTTGTTTTTGAATTAACTTACATTATTAAATAATTAAAGGTATAGCCTTTTTTTTGTGTGTATTTTTCGTGTCGTTAAAAATAATAATAATAAAAAATAAAAAGCCACAATAGTGTGACAGATAATAAAAATTTATGTTCTAAAAGTTTATTGATAAAAGTTGTCGTTTTTTTTTTAAAATAAATGAATGAAATAGTTGATAAAATATTAATACAAATTGTTGAATCAACTCTTATTATGTTGTATGTTTATAAATGAGCGTCTAATACCAAACGAGAGCTAAAAATAAAAATAATTTAATAGCGTCTAGAGTGGACTTATTGTTGATTCAATACTTAAAAAAAAGAATAGAGCGATTGAAATTCTCTTTTTGATGAAAAAAAAATTGGATTTCTTTCTTTTCTCTTTTTCTATTCGCTTCAATCAGTTCTTCAAATGATTAGTTCTATTGAATGGTTGAAAGATGTCGAATGAATGAATTAAAAAAAAAAATGTGTGAAAAAGGAAAGAAAAAAAAAAGTGAAAAAGAGACAAAAAGGGAGTACGAGAGAGGGAAAAAAAAAAAAAAAAAAAAAGGTTTTGAAAAAAAAAAAAAAAAAATTATTATGGGTTTGGAAAAAATGTTTATACCGGGATGTACAGCATGAAGCTTACGTGTACGCTGCATTAAACGCTTTAAATATAAAAATCAGGGTGCTAAGCCCAGCTGGGATGATGAAAATGAAAAAAAAAAAAAACTGTCCGACCGGCTCGCCGCGGGGGGTGAAAAATTATACAGCTTAAAATGTGTACACTGGAAAAAAAAAAAAGGCTCGTTTAAAAAAAGCAGTAAAGCTATTTATGTCCACTAGAATGGTGCGCCAGCTTAAAATTCTAGGGGCGGGTTTTAAGATCTCAACTGTATAGTTAAAAAATTGTATGTTGTGTTGGGTGGTTTTAAGCATGGCTAAGCAGTGTTACCATCTCTTATTTTTGTTGTTGTTGATGCTTGTTTATTTTGTTGAACTTGCTTTTTTTTAATGTGTGTTTACACAGTAGTACAAATGTATTAAGTAAAGCCGATTAATACTGCTTGAGTGATTTTGTTATACAGGCTTGATGATTTATTGAATCGGTTTATAGCAGTTTAAATAAAAAATGTCTCAGTAATTACTTTTACCGTAAAGGGGGTTCTAAAAATAAAAAAGAAAAAATAAACTAAGACTTATGCGTGTGAATGCGTGCTTGTGCATGCCACCCTTTGAAATTTTTTTTTTTTTACTTTAAAATTCATTTATCAAAAAAAATTTTCAATGAATGAAAATTATTGGGTATATAATGTATACAATTATTGCTGGTTGATGGTTGATTTTGAATAAAAAATTGATGGTTGGTAAAATTAAATGAAATTGGACTTTTTTTAAGAAGACAATTGATTATTTTTAAGTAATTTGTAGGTGTCATTAAATCAATTCAAGTAATGTTGACAGTTGGTATTTACCTCTCTCTCTATGTGCAGTGGCTTGTAGAAATGAAAATGTAAAAAATTTAGGCCGTGTATGTTGATCAAAATAGAAGAAATTCCCCAGGCTGGCTAAATGTATAGAAGGTGATTTAACCTTCCTTTACCCAGGTGTTCTTGTACAGATATCGTCATTTATTGTTAAATTATTGGATTTGAAGGTGCTAAGTTTGTACTCAGTTGCAATTACAGTAGATGTGTAGAACTGACTATATATAGAATTATATATGTTCAATGTTGATAGAAAGTTGAATTGGAGAGGGTTCCATATATCATATCTTAGTATTGTATCCAGATATATATTTGAGTAATTGATTTTTCCAAAATCTTATTAAATGGTTAAAGTTATCGATATACATCGTGTTTTTCTCTTGTATCTTACAAATAAAAAAACGATGGGGTTTGGGGTTTTAATTTTCATTTCTAAGCTAAAAAATTGGGCAGATGTACATAATTGGTGCTTAAGATACTATATATTAACCTTTCCCTCATTAGTTTGTGTAAGATAAGTTTATCTAGGGGTTAATCGCACGTTGTTCCATACATCATTGTTTTGTTCAAGTTGCACTAAGGGTATCTTTGTTGTCAATACGCTGAAGCCAAATCTCTTTACACTGTTGAGCTCTACTTGGTACTAATACTTAAAAATTGTCCAATTAAGCTTTTTTATATCTCTCCTCAATAATGTTTGAAGATTTTCTCGGCTACTTGTTTACATTTTTATCTGATACTTTGAGTAAAAAAAGTTTCGTTGTTGAAATTTTTTTTTTTCAAACTTTAAATAGCTGGCCTAGCATTATCACGTAACAATAATTCTCAGGGCCAGGCATATTTAAGAAATTATTTGAATTTCGTAGACGTAATAATGTAGCTTTTATAAAGTGGCCCAATCATATTATATTATTATCAATGATCGATTTAAATTACTTTTGAAACGGGAACGTACGTCTTGTAATACACGAATGCAATGACACTTGAAATATTACTCTTGATTATATTGACTTATATATATATACTTTGAGCTTTTTCAATTTAAATAATTCAATACATACAATTTAATTATAAGCTTAAGTACAAAATCAATAATGGTTACGATGCCAGAAATTTCAAGATAAATTTATATTTGCTGAAAAGTAGAAAAGTAGTGATACCATGTAGTCTTCAAACGCCTAGGTGCCTAGGCTAAATGATCAAATAGATCAATTTTGTCATTTGATCAACTCTTGTTATTGATCGTGAGGGGTCATCTACAATTGTTATAGATTTAAAGTTTATTTCAAATCTTTGTTCAATGACTTGCCGGTACGGTTTGGTAAAACATGTATAATTAATCCCGAAAAGAATTTGGTACAATATATTGTAAAAAACATTTGGAAATCATTCATTTAAATTTATTGGTATACTTGTACCTATCATCTTTTTAGGGATAGCGCTAGCATCGCATCCTGGATGTTTGCGATGTTTAAATTTAATTATAAGTTTAGCATCGATCGTCTACATTAGCATGTATGCACACATGTGTTCATACATTTATCTATATATCTTGTGCTCAAAGTACCAGGTAACCTGGTATACCTTGTATACTTAGAGTAATAATTATAAATTTATAAAAATAATCACTGGTATGTGTTACTTTATTAAGATTTAATCAATCGGTTCGAGCAACTATTGCATGATTTATTTCTACATAATGTTCAATTGATACAATGGTTCGTGATCCTATTATACCGACTCGAACCTTAAATACTAGGTAATAGTTTTGAAAATTCTTTACAAATTGAATATTTGCATAATATCATTGCTATGTACAATGTATTACTGGAGCATTAATATATTAAATTTTTATGGATTATTTGTATACATTATATACATGTATATACTCTTTTTTGGCAGAAATGCCACTATAGTACCAGGTAACCCATATCATTGAAAGGAAATACGAGAGGCATTCAAATAAGTTTAATTTTAACATCAAAATAAAGTTGAAAAGTTACCTGGTACCACCACTATTTGGTAGTATTAGATGCTTAGAATCTTGGATTTATTCCACCTTGAAAAGTACTTGGATTAATAATTCAGACGTAATTTGCCAATTTATTCTCTATGAAATTTCATGTTGTACATTTTGAAGATTTTCAAAATATAATGGAATCCTATGTATAACGAACGGTGTATAGGTTTTACAAAACCTCTACAACTGTCTTGGAACTTTGGTTCTTTCGCGTTAATTGGATATTTCAAACGAAAAAAAAAAAAAAATAGAATAATTTAATGCTATATGCAATAGTTCGTTTATATTATTGTCACATGTGTGAAATAATTTTCAACTGTTACCCATCATTAAATCTTTTTTACCCCTTATAGCTCTATTGTTGTTTCTTAATTCGGAATCCTTTTGTTTACAATATTTTTCCGACATCAAAATATTTTCCAACATTCTATCTACCCGTACTAATGGTACAATACCCTAATCAATAGGAATAATCTGAATTTGAAGCTTAAAATATAAAGAGTTATAGCCCTTGAAATCTATCTATTAGCTGATAACACTGTATTGATAATTCTACAGAAGCAGTCACAGTGAGAATAGGTATCTTAATAAATATTGCTATCTTACCAAAAAAAAAAAAAAATGGTAATTAATAGATCCTCAAATTATACCATACTATCTAGAAATTGATGTAATTTGTACATTTAAAGTTACAATAATATATATATATATATATATATATTAAATACATTATAATATAAAAATTTAACTTATAAATTATATATAATTTACTCCTACTCTTATATTGGATATGATGGACCCTACCCAAGTATCACTTGAATACTAATTGGGATTATTGTAAACAAAGGATTTATTGAAATTGTACATACTGGTCCAATAAATTATACATTATATGATGTTATGCAGCCTATACCTATACTATAGTAACTTTAGACTCGTATCTTTTCTAAACTGTACAATTAAAATTCGATATAACCCAAATGCATTGTGCAATCTTAGTAATAAGTTATAACTATGAATCTATGGTATCACTGGTATAGTTATACAGATATAATCTGGATTTTATAATACATCCATGATGTATAATACATTTAGGGGTTCTTATCTGACCATCAGGTATTAACCCTTAGCTTATAATATATAAGCCATTCGTATTTTGTATAATTACATCTTGGAGGGTTAAACTAATACTACCGCCGTATCAGGATTCATAGCAGTATAATTGAAAGTTGACTAATTAAACGTTGTCCATAGCTTGAAGATATTTATGACCTTAAAATGGTAATAGCCAAATTAATACCTGAGTTGGTTTAGTCTATCAGAATACATTGCTAGTGGTACTTAGTCCACTCGATAATACCATTTACTAAGCTTAGTCTAGTCTACAGTAGTATTCGTCCAGTCTGGTACAATTTCAAACTGACTGAAATGTTTTCCAGCAAACCTCAGATTCTAAGCACAGCTCAGGCTGGTGTATAAGATTGTTGCATATTAAACGTTTCGAAGCATGCAAGGCATGGTCCCATTGCATTATAAGCTTATTATCAGGCTATAGCGTTAGAAAATTTAATGAAAATTGATCAAGCATAAAACATTGAACAATCCAGCCACGTTTGTATAAATCCATTATTAAATTAAATATCCTTAAAACAATTTATTGAACAGACGATAATTTTTTACACTAACCATAGTAATCTGGTATACATTCTACTGTGCAAGACAAGGTTCAGTTTATTTAGAATTTCTTTATCGCATTGATTGCCCAAATTTAACAAAATTTTCCCTACACCTTATAACTATACCATCATAAATATGTACAAAGTAGACACCATATCATGATGTATATGTAATCTACTGTAATTCATCATGCTTATCTTTTACTGTTCAAATAATTTAATGTGTCCAGGATAGTTAATTCAATTACTGCCATAGTACGCTCAAGCAATGTTTAATTCCTATTACTACCTGGTACTATATGCATATAAAAGATTAGATTGCTTATGCACTCAAAATGTCTTTGAAAATTTTTTTTACCCCTAGATTTTTATTTTTTTAATTTTCAGGCTTGCGCACGATATCTTCAAACCATTTGAATCAGAAATTTTTTTTCAGGGAGCCAATAAAAATGATTGGATATCATAGAAAGAAATTAATTATTTGTTGAATAAATTTCACCATTAATAAATTTCATGACACGTAAGCCATTACTTACAGTGTAGTTACGTAGTATTCAGTGGTAGTGGTCGACAATACATCCGACAAACAATGGTGTTTTATACTGATTTCTTTTACCAGGTAGTACAGTACCTGGTAGTTATTCTAGCCTAAACAAGAGGGCTTATAAAGTGGCTCGTGTCTATTAGAGCCTTTAATAATTTAAATATCGAAAAAATGCTTGGTGAATCGAACTATACCAGCTAAATCAAGCATATTTCACAAATAAACAAACTTTGGATTATTTATTTTCTCCTTAATTGAGCAAAGATCACCTAAATTTAATAAATATATACTGTATATAAATATAATCCTATTAGGTACTATCGGCTTGGTCAATATTAATATCGATCAATTGCTATAAGATAAATTAATCTCTCGATTAGTTGATATTTACTCGCTAATAAAGAAGAACTTATAGTAAAATGTCAACATTATCTCAGGAAGTTGTTTACTGGTATAAATATACAGTTGTAGTATACCTCAAGTATACTAATAATTCAAAATCCAGATTCGATCTTTGTAAAATAATCAATTAGCAGGGCTTAATTAGTTGCCTGGGTAAAAAATAATCAGAACTTAATCGACAAATCGATCCTATCAAATTTATTGCGATTGATAGGGATGGTTTTAGATATATTGCCCACACTGCTCTATCGGCAAATTATGTACTGAGTACAATTGAGTTAACAATTTATACTCATGATCAAGGAGTGAGTTTGATGCTTTAACATGTACAAATAACTCAGTCTGTCATCTACCCATATCTGATGTTCAGGTCGACAGTGCAGTTCAGTTGGCTTCTAGAAGAACTAAGCTCAAACTATAGTACAGACGACAATAATATATATCGGATACCATGGTATACCTGGTATGATATCTATAGATAGTACAAAGCTTATGAGCAGTCGATCGTCCATATCTGATATTTAGCAGTTACCCCTGAGATGTAATTGATACAATCTCAACTACTACATCTATAAATAATATTATTAATTTAGAACTTTATTATTATCACAACTATTAATAATAGAAATTGCGGCTGTGTATTCTAACGATGACACAATTGGTAATATTTATAACAAACATTGAAATGCATCTAGATCAGGTTGATATTACAAATTTAAATTAAACTACATGCAATGATTCGCCAATCTTTAAGCTTCCAATATCATTGTGTATAACCTACTTGTACTGGTAATGATTACACTAGTATCTGATAGTTAGTAATAATATCGATATTATAACATCCGGATAATAAATCAGCTAGCGGTTTTGTATATGTAAATGCATCATATTAGAGACCTCTACAGTTTTACGAAAACGGTCCATTAAGCTTGAAAAGCTACTATCATAAATTTTGCAAAGTTTGCTTCAAGTTATATCCAGATGCTGCACCATACGTATGCTGGTATATTATTGTTAAACACCTTTAACAACGATTCTAACGGTTCTATTTTAAGCCTTTTCACTCTCCTGGTTTAAAAAAGCTTAGGCCAACCTACTCTCAAACGTGTAAACGCTGGGTAACGATGTATGAAACCACAACTTTCTTAGCAGATTCGTTACTTGATCGTTTCAATGTTATTCTTGAACATAGTAATGAAGTCATTAAGTAGATTTTATTATATAGACTATGTTCAACTTTCTTCCCCTGAAATATTTCAACGTGTTTACTAGTCGAATTAAGATTTTAATGATAAGTCAATCATTAGTTGCAATGAAGAAGATAAAATCCTTAATAGTTTATAGATGTAAATTTTATCTCCTACCTGGCACATCATCCAATATATAAATACGCAATCTACCGTATATATATTTATAAACTCTTGAGCTTAGCGCCCACGGAAACGACTATTTCTTGCATCCAGATATTCATTCACTTCGAAAGATAAGGAATGTTATAATCGATATCATAGTTTGAAACAAATGCTTATATTTCTAAGGTTCAGATGTATGGATCAACTTTCAGGGGAGCACATATAATATATACTGTATATAGATATATCAGGTATATAATAACTTAATAATGCTGCCATGGTTCAAAATTCATGAGCATCTGCTACTGGTACTCAGACATAAACTTTTACCTAGATGAAATTATCAATAGTTTTTCAAGTTCACAACGAAATCATACCATAGTAACTACTATATTCAATAACTATAGGTTAAGATCTATTTCTAGTATAATGTAAAGGGTAATGACACTGAGTTTGATTTGATCATCTAACCAAATCCACAATTGTGTTCAAATCAATCAATTAGTGGAGTAATTCATGACAGCATTGGAGGGTAATTGTGATTGATATAAATTTAAGCAATCGGGACTCTGTGATCTGAAGAAGTCATAAAGTGACTTGTTTAGGGATGAAAAGTGATAAGCCTGATTCATCAAACAATAAAATACGAAGCTAACAATGAATGCTCTTTCTGCCATCAAATGCCAATGGTAATTGATATGGAAATTCATTAGATCAGTTTATTCTAAGATGTACTTAATAAACTAGAAAATAAAATGCTGGTTAAAAGATTAACTAAATATAAAAATGCCAAGCAAAACTTTATAATTAACAATTTCTAGAAGGTTTTACAATTGGTTACCATGTCACAATTTGGACCCTCGTTTAATTTAATCTATGCCGGTAGATTGTACCATTCTATTCTAGTTAGGAAAAGTTGATTCAATATAGGATTTAAAAATACTGCATCATGTGTAGCCAAAAGTCTTGCGCATTGTTTACCAATACTTACAAAGTGAATTTTAAGCGAATAGTTAGCTAGATTGCAACCCACAATTCTAGTCCTCATGGAATTTCAATCAAGTGAGTTCAGTTGTCTTTGACATGACATGATCAATACCAGTATCGTAACTCTACCCTGGTTGCAAAAAAAAGTAGATAAATACAACGAAATTTAATCGATCCAGATTAAATTTAACTACAATTATCATGCAAAAAAAATCAATCCCACATGATTGTTACTTTGATTATACATCTTATCTTTATCGTTTATCAGATATCAAATACCGAAATTATAGTATAAACGATAATATTTGCAAAAATATTGGCATACATGAAAACACATTTATTATCAGACACCACAACCCTAATCCATCTATAGCTTTAAATTATTACTGGCGTATATCATGATAAGAGCTATTTGAATTTTTAAACAAACGATCAATTGATTCAAACTTATCAAAAACTCTTTTTTTTTATCTGTTCATTATTAAAAAAACCCCTTTGTCCTAGCTTAGTAACCTGAGACTTGAAATGTCCACTTAAAAAATTATAGAACGAAAATCATTTATAAAACATGTTATGGCAGGATATAAAAGATTTACTTGTATAGGTTTAAAATAGATTTTTTTGTTTTAACATTTTAGATTTGAATTTACTATCACGATATCTTAGATAATTAGCAAATTATCAACTAAGAAACCAAAAATTTTTAAGCAGTGTTATTAAGTTTCTCAATCAATTATCATTGATAAAAACTTTCTTTGTTCTGTATTATACTGTTACAAACTGATGGATGTTCTAAGTTCTATTTTTACCTCTCAAAAAAAAAAAATTAGCGCCTCACCAATGTCTCATATGAAAATTTTTTGTTGAGGCTTTAAAAAACTTGCACTCTAAGCGCTTATAATCAAATACTCAAGCTAAGCTAAAATCCCTGAACCAATAAAAACGCGAGGCTCTTATTAAAAGATCTGAGGATCTTATTTTTAATTCCCTCCTCATCGCAAAAATCTCGATCCCTCTCCTTGATCTTCGATCGTGATCAGATTTGATCCCAAAAATGAGCAAAGGCTGCACTGTACTGCAATTTTCAAGCTTAAACAGATTTTCAGGAATAATAGCCTGGACAGTATTTAAGTACATGTAGACAACAAACATCAATTAAATGATAAAGTTACGTCTGAGGAATTCAAAAACTTTTCACGCTACCGACTGCCATCAATGGTCCTTGTTCTGCAACCTAAGTTCAAGGCAGTAATAGAAATTAAACTGGAGTAAAAATTATTTTACTACACATGTATGACTTTGTGGCGAGCCCTATAATTTAGCTTCAAGGGATTATACGTTAATTATAACTTATAGCCTGCCCCTTTGTTTTCAAAGGTTTTCGAATAGAAACATGTAAATTCTAAAACTTAATATTTAACGACAAACAAAGAACAAAAAAAAATGAGTGACCCTATGGCGTGAGTTTAGACCCTGCCTTTTAATTATATAATTATCTAAAACTTGCAAAAAAAAAAGGTCGTTTAATTTATAAACAGTAACATTGTACTGGTATTTCATTCTGAAAAAATGGCATATTGATCTAATTATATGACACTTAGCAAAAAGATGTACAATCGATGCAAGGCACAAAAAATAAAAAACTCATGTAACCGATTATTGTAAACAACTGTTGTGTAAACTTGTACAATGTACATTGGTACACTCTGATATATCTATTTGTGGTATCATTTTTTGATCCAATTAAGTTGTAAAATAAACCAGTCTGTTTAAACTCGCCATTTTTTTTATATCTACAAGCTACATATCCACAATAGCCATTCTATTACCAAGATACCTATTATACGCTTTGTTTATATGAATATTGTAATATCCGGGATATCTTATTTAAACATTGATAGATGACTTCGGGTTTCGTCCAATTTTCATAAAAAATCTTGACTAATTCAAATTGTCCTTTCAATTATCGATGTTATTACATTCATTGTATATACATTAGTAACATGTTTTTAAAATGCTGGAAAGCTCAAGGCAAGGTGTATCATCGATGTATACCATACCAGTTGTAAAACCGAGACGATGAAATTTCAAAATAAAAACACAGGGATCCCAGCGATTTGGAATTTTTTTTTCAAGTGCACAATGATCTCATTTTTTTTTATCTATTGTCAACGCTTTAATCTCCCCCTTAGAATTTCTTAGATCATCGTTAAACATGCATCTGTTTATCTAATCTACCTTCAGGCTTTACTAATAAAACAATTGTACCTACAACAGTGTTTATTTTTATTTTTGCACAGCCATCAAATAGAAAAAAAATTTTTTTTCAGTACTTTGAACAGCCACCATAGATCCAATGAATAATACATCTACAATAAAGTAAAAACATGATTGGATAGGACAAAAATAAACAAATTGTTCAATGAGAGAGCCTAAAGTAACCAAGAGTCACCATTCTCATCATGGTCATACCATATATACAAGCTATTGCCAAATAAAACGGTTTGTAGAGGTCAAGAATACCAAGTACGTTATCATTGCAGATATCCCATCATACCCAGATGTGAACTTCTTGTCATTACGATCAGAGGTCTTATCGTAACCATTATTAAATTTATAACCAAGCTTGAAGCAAAGGTTTTATGGGTATGGGGTAAATTTAAAAATAAAACTTGGCTTTTCTTTATTGTGATGGGAGGGGTAATTACCCATATGATTTTGGCTGACCCATGCTTTATGAAAACATTACATATATACTTCATATGTACAGTATAAATTGAATAACCAAACAAACAGTTACAATATAATTCCATAAATAGTTATTTTGTAGCTTCGTAAAAAAAAAAAACCTATAAATATAATTCAAAAAGCCCTAATATTTTTCAAAGCCCCACTACCAATTTACAATGGGTCATTATTAGTACAAATGTTTATTTTTAAATATTTTCATTTTTGAAATCGTGATCTTATAATTTAGCTGGACAATTTAGAAGTTAAAAATAATTTATTTCGTGAAATGGTTGCTATTTGATCAATATATGTTATAATTAGAATACCACAGTAAATTATAATTCAACCTCCTGAAAAATGGTAAACTAAAGAAGGCAGTACTGATCACTCCTATTCAACTTTTTTTTTTATTGATCAACATCAACATCATTACTTATTATGGTTAATATTGGTTTTAAAAGATGTGTAAACCTTTTCAATTACAATATATTCATCCAGTCCAAAACCCTTTAAAGCTCATCAATGTACTTTTATTCAATCAAACTGTCAAATTATAGTCAAGTGTGTCATAGTTATTAGTAGAGTTCAGTCTAATAGTAAAAATCGATTTACTTATTCTCCCTTTTCTATAATATAAAAAAAAGAGACTCACAGCCTCCTTTAGTTGTCTTCAAAACACGCATAAAAAATCAATTAATTTATCAAGTTTTTTTATTATTCCGTTTACTGTCAAAAAAAAAAAATAGTTACCTAGGTGTATCACCACCAATAACCACTCTCAATCTATTAAAAACCAATCAATAGACCAATCTAAACAATAAATATCAATTCAATAGAACAGATTCAATGATTTTGATCACAACCCGGTGAGTCCGATTGACAGTTTAATAGATTAATAGAGAATAATTACGTAAATGATAAAAAGCTCTCATATATAATTTGTATCACCCTAAATATAAACAAATCTGATTCAAGCAGAGTTAAAATAAAATTAATAAGATTTTCCTGTTTCGAATTTTTCTAAAAAAAAAAAAAAATGTGGGTTGTTCAATTTTTCTTTTTTCTGTTTGGCGTGGCCCAAAAGTAAAAAAAAAAATTCTCTTATAAACCCTACACAACCCCCTTAATTTCTTCCCAAATCTCTTTTTTTTTTTTTTTTTTTGAACTTTTTTTTTTTCTCTTTTTCTCTTTTTTCTTTCTTCATTCAATCCTTATCGACAGTTTTGAATAGAACCTTTTCATTACACTTCTTTCATTGATTATTATTCATTCTTTATAAATTTAAATTTAATTACACCAAAAAACGACATTAAATTTATTTTATATTTTTTCATAAATTTTGAACAGGATTCTAAATTTTTTAAACTTCTTTTACGATCATTAATACAAACAATTGCATTTAAATTTTTATTTTTATATTTTTTTTTCAACTAATCGACATTCCTTTTTTTATATTAAATAAATAAACATTATGAAGTTCGGTTCAAGTTTGTCACTTGGCATCTGTGCCATGCTTGGCGCAACAGCTGCTACTGCAGCATCAACTGGTAATAAAGATTTACCAGAAATTGAAATTGTTGGTAATCGATTCTTTTATTCAAACAATGGTTCACAATTCTTTATTAAAGGTGTTGCTTATCAATCTGATGTTTCCAATGGTACTTCAAATTCATTCCAAGATCCTTTAGCTGATGCTGAATCTTGTAAACGAGATGTTAAATTATTACAAGAATTAAACACCAATACTATTCGAGTTTATGCTATCAATACTTCTTTAGATCATGATGAATGTATTAAAACTTTTGCCGATGCTGGTATTTATATTATTAGTGATTTATCAGAACCAGGTTTATCAGTTAATCGAGATGATCCAAAATGGAATGTTAATTTATATAACCGATATACTACTGTTATTGATGCTTTGGCAAAACATTCAAATGTTTTGGGTTTCTTTGCTGGTAATGAAGTTGCTAATCAAGCAAATAATACTGCTGCATCTGCATTTGTTAAAGCTGCTGTTCGAGATTCTAAAGCCTATATTAAACAAAAAGGTTATAGACAAATCCCAGTTGGTTATTCA
The DNA here is from genome assembly GCA_030564325.1 of Blastobotrys capitulatus. Lineage (NCBI taxonomy): Eukaryota > Fungi > Ascomycota > Dipodascomycetes > Dipodascales > Trichomonascaceae > Blastobotrys > Blastobotrys capitulatus. The sequence continues at coordinate 41,774 of JAJLUL010000090.1, read as the reverse complement.
ATGAATGATGATTCTGAAATTAGAATTGGTATGTCTAAATATTTTGCTTGTGGTGATGGTGATGAAAAAGCTGATTTCTTGGGTATGAACAATTATGAATGGTGTGGTACTAAAGCAACTTTAAAGAGTTCAGGTTGGTCAGCAAGAATTAAAGAATTTGAAGAATTTGGTATTCCATTTTTCTGGTCAGAATATGGTTGTAATGAAGTTACTCCAAGAAGATTCACTGAAGTTGAAGCATTATATTCTGAAGATGCTGCTCCAATTTCTGGTGGTATTGTTTATATGTATAACCAAGAAGCTAATAATTATGGTTTGGTCAAAGTTTCTGGTGGTAAAGCAGAAAAAGTTGATGATTTTGCTTATTTATCAAAAGAAATGGCTAAAGTTAGTCCAAGTCCAATTAAATCTGATAAAGCAAAAGCAACTGCTAAAAACATTGCATGCCCAACTGGTACTGGTAAATCAGATTTAGGTGCTGCTGCAACTAAATTACCACCAACTCCAAATCAAGGTAATTGTAAATGTATTTCAGATGCTGCATCATGTGTTTTAGCTGATGATGTTGATTCTGATGATTATGGTAAATTATTTGGTTATTTATGTTCTAAAATGAGCTGTGCTGGTATTCAAGCTAATGGTACCACTGGTGAATATGGTGCATTCTCTTATTGTTCACCAAAAGATCAATTAAACTTTTTATTAAATGCTTATTATGAAAAGAATGGTAAAAAGAGTGATGCATGTGACTTCAGTGGTTCAGCTACTGTTAATGATTCACCAAAGACTGAAGGTGTTTGTAAGAGTGTTGTTTCACAAGCTGGTACTGCTGGTACTGGTGCTGTCTCTGCTTCAGCTACTGGTTCAATGAACCAAGGTGGTGAAGCTCAAGATACTGCTGCAGCATCTGGTTCTTCTACTGATAAGAAGAATGATGGTAATTGTGTTAATGCTAATAACATGATGACCATGACTTTAGTTATTGGTGCTTCATTATTTGGTTTAACTTTAGTTTTTTAAGTTTAACTGATTATTTTTTGTTTTGTTTTTTCTGAGAATAAAACACAGAATTTTTTTTTATATATTATTTTGGATATATATATGTTTCGTTTTTTTTAATTTTTGAATATACTATTTTTATACTTTAATTTGGTTTTGTCTTTTTAAAAAATTGTAGTTATCAAGAGTTGTTGAGTTTAGAGTATAATTTTGAGATATTTGATGAATATATATCGTTTGAAATGCTATAGAGATAATCAAATCTATATTTCTATAGATCCAGATTGATGCTATTAGACCATTATGGTTTCAGGATGAAAGGATGACAAAATTTAAGTCTCGGTGTAGTTCTTAGTCGAAATTGCTTCCTGGTAATATCCGATACAGTGTACTAATATTGATAACCTAGTCTACTTTCCTAATTAGTCTTAAACAATGGACATCTCTAAGAATTTTTTTTCAGCCTCAAAACATTTCGAGATATTAGATCAAAATATAATCCACTATTAACTACCAATAGATCTATACATTAGATATTTTCTCCAAAGCTCATCATACTACTATTATAGCAAATTATAAAAATTATTATTATTAGGATGATAATAATAATGTATAAAAATTAAAAAGATGGTGATCCGGTATTTAGCGTCACTTATAGATTATGGTACATAATTTCAATGGCAATTGCGTCGATAAACATTGATTGTGCTCCTCCTCTCTCGGATTCCGTTTGATATTAATGATGTATCCGAATGTATCAAATGGTATACTTTTTTATTTATATCTAATCTAGTATTAAATTTGTACTTTCATTGAATTAAGGGATCTACCCGAGAAAAAGATGTAATTTGCATACAGTAAATCTTTAATTTAAAATAGCTATTTTAAGTATTTAATATCGACTATCGATACCTTGAATATCGATGTTAAATTAATCAATACTTTTAAAAGAATTAAACAGCCAGTAAATAGTTAAAAATTGACTGAACCCTCAAAAGAAACACAATTACAATGAATTCATCACAATATAGATAAAAATTTTGGTACCACTTGAATCTGAATAATGTTACAATTGATGCAACTCTCTTGAGAAGTAATAATATCTTTAAAAACTAAGATTATAGCCTGATCTTATTATCCATTTAAAAACCCAACAAGAATTTGCCAACATCATGTTCAACCAAGTAATTAGAATAATATTGATAATTATTATAATCACTTTAGTAAGTCTAGCGCTTAACTTCACCGTATTCAAGATCCAGAATATTAAAGACATTGAATTGTTTTGATGTTTCATGAAAAAAATACTCAAATTATTGCTATTAATCCAATAATTTAGTATTGAATATAGTCATAGGAGAAAATGTGATCTGATGTATAAAAATTAGACTAATAATTGGTTGATAAGAATGTGTATATTGGAATGATTTTGAGGATCTCTGAGACTGATGCCTTTGTTTTAAAAATATTATAGATGCTGTTTGCGTGATATTTTTTTTTTATCTAAATTATATTATGATGAAAATATCTATAAATGAAAAAATACTATATGTATGCATTACATTTCAAGATTTGAATTGCTTAAAAGGAAAAAGGTTTTCGGTAACGAGTGATTGCCGATCAACCGTTTGAAATCCAAATTACTGCCACCCAGGTTATAAAATAGATTTTATTGATGCTCGTAAAAATTTTGAACTTTTCTGGTAATTTTTGTATCAGATACATGTCAAATTGTTACTCTAGAAATTATCGTCTGCTTGTTATATTAAACACGGTCAACACGGTCAACACAGTCATATGTCATATCGATTCTAATCCAACAGTTTGAATAACCTCACTTAATACATGAAACAATCAGAAACAGTTTCTCCTTAATCCTAAATAAAAATTGATAGTTTAAACTCCAGTATTTTCCTGGTAATCCAATAACTCAACATTGTTAACATAACATGGCAAAATTAGCGGGGAAGTATCAAATTGTTTGTTGACGTGCGGCTCAAAAATATTCAGATCTAGGCTTGAAAAAAAAAAGGGGGGTAAATTTAAACTTATTTTTTAGCGTGGAGATTTAAAACTTGTCGATCTATTTCCTGATTAGTGAAGAACAATGTCCAATTTTTTTTTTCCACCCTACCATGATATCAAGATCGATTGTTCAAGCATGGTTTAATTTTTTTTCACTTCACCATGATATACCTTTTTTTTTTTCGTTTCTCCAATTGTTGTATAAACAAATCCATTCCAATGAACTCAGAATACATGAAACGCATAGTCAATTGCTAATTATAACTTAACAGGAATCAAACAACTAAATCCTCAAAATCTTTTTTTTTTTTACTTCCTAATTAAATTTTATTTACTTTTCTAGAGTATCATCGAGATAATTATTTTTTTTTTTTTCGCTTCTCGGTACCAGTAAAAATACAATTAAACATCAGATCGAAAAATAAAACAATAATCAAAAGCTATCTATCATAAATACATGAAACAATCAAAAAGTATCCGTACAAGTCAAAATCATACATTAAACATATTGGCGTATTAATCCAGACTAATTCAAATAAGAAACGTTATAGTAAAGAACTAACTACCCCCAAGGAATTTTTTTTATCAATTTTTTTTTAATTAAAAGAAAAATGAAAAAAGTATATAAACTATACATTTTCTCAATAATTTTATTTTTATTAATCATTCAAAAAAACACTTCTTTAATAACAACAATGAAAAATTCTTTTATTACTTTTATTTCATTATTAACTTCAGTTGCTTGGTGTGCACCAGCTTCTCAATCATGCAAATTAGGTTATGTCCCTATGGACTTAGAATGGTTTGATACTCCTGCAGTACCAAAAGTTAAAGTCAATGTTGGTAATAAAGATTTAATGTTAGGATTGGATACTGGTAGTAGTGATACTTATGTTTATAGTGAAGAAGTTTGTGCTAAATATGATTGCACTGAAGGTGGTGATGGTTATAAAGGTTTTGATGGTAAAGGTTTTAAATCATCTGGTAAAAAATATTTAATGAAATATGTTGATGGATCATACACTACTTTAGAATTAGGTGTAGGTCCTATGAAAATCAATGGTCAAAATTTACATTTAAATTATTCAATTGGTTATGATCAATATGCTTATCCAAAATTTGCACCAGGTTATCCAGAAAATGAAGTATCATATGTAAAAGAAGGTTATTTATATGATAATGTTATTCAAAGTATGAAAGCTCAAGGTTTAGTTAAAAAAAATGCTTATAGTGCTGCTGGTGATAAATTTGTTGTTGGAGCTTATAATAAAAATGCATTAACCAAAGGATTAACTAAAGTTAATTGTTTTAATAGATATGTTGGTACACCAGATGAATCTAAATTTCCAAATATTAAACATCCAGATTTAAGAGTTAATTATGCAAAAATTGGTGATACTGATTTCATTGTTGAAGATGATATTCGAAAAACCAAAGTTTTATCAACTGATTCTGGTGCTAATACTGTTTTCCCTCCTAAACAATTTGGTTTAATCAAAGATTATTTTAATGCTGAATTGGATAGTTATGGTGAATGGATTAAAACTCCTTGTGATAATCCAAAGTTTAAAGATGAATTGGTTTATAATATTGATGATGATATTACTATGAGAATTCCATTAGAATGGTGGAAAGTTAAAGATGAGGAATCTGATGAATGTCTTTTGGCAATTTGGAATAAAACTGAGCCAAATTTTATTACTTTAGGTGGTGAAGTTTTGAAGAATTTTGTATCTGTATGGGATTTAGAAGAAAATACTTATAGTTTTGATCATTTAAATCAAAAGTATAAGAATAAAAAACCAAACTATGTTTTGATCAAGTAAGTTATTTATCATTTTATTAACGAATGATTTTTATGAGTTTTATGGGTATGATGTTCTATTTTACATTATGAACTTTTTTTTTTGTTAAAGAGATCTTTCTCTTTTTTCAATTGACAATTAATTTTTTATTTCTTTCGATTCTTTTAATACATATATTTTTTTCTAAAAAAAAAACTTTTTTATATATAATCCTTTGTACTTTTTATTAATAAATTCAATTTAATACTATATTTTGTTCATTTTTGTAGTTTTTCTAGTCTAGACTTTGAGGGACCTTTATGTATTTTAGTAATTCAATAATTTATACTTAATTTAAAATCTCGTAAAATTTCATGGGCAGGGCACTTTCTCCATAGTTTCATATAATCGTATACCAACTGCATTAGATACTCGTTTTAGTATATAAGGTATCAATATGTTATCAAAGGTACCCGAAATTTCTGACAACAATATATCTATTATTAATGAATTATCTGTTCTTTATTTAGCCAACATAGATCTAAGTGGAATAATTATCCAAGAATAACTACATGTATTAACTACAATCAAAACAATGGGTTAAACAATTTTGTTTTTTTTACATATTGTATTCTCTCAACCCACAGAAAACTTCCTAGTTTGGTTGTATCAAAGATAGTCAACTGTTTATATAATTTGATTCAAAAATATAAGCTTAAGATGGATACAACCAATAAGGCATGATATAAATACATGTACAAGTATAAAATGATATTAATTAAATTTATAATATACCAAGGAACCCTTAAAAACATTTTTGATACACCATGATCTTGTAAATGTCTTGCACCCCACTTTTTTAAGCTGGTGTTATTATGTACCCATTGATAAAAAAAACTGTGATCATGATTAACTTTCATCACATTTTTTTTTTTTTGTCCAAAAAGATGTCTCTTGCTATTCTTTCTATGATTTAGGATTGACACCCGGCGTCGTTCGCCGGGTAGTGATGATTAATTACCATGGTACTCTATTACAACCAAAGCACGATAACACGAGGCTTTGAACCTTTTGATTTGATCTGTTAATATTTTTTTTGTTAGGCTGTGCTTATTTCGAGGCTTATACTGCTATAAGCTGTTACAAGCACCGATTACTAAGTTATAGAGGAAGAAAGATCGGAACCACTTCACATAATAAAATTTTTTTAGCCTGTGCTGCGGCTGTATACCCGCTAGAGACAGCTTAAATTGTTTACCTGTCGGTAGTAATTCTCTCCGTGAGTCTAAAATTCGGCACTGCTCACTCTCTCGGTTATATAAAAATTTTCATTAACAATGCTTGAATAAACACCCGTGTGGCTTGTACAATAAACAATGAAGAAGTGTGATGACATTTACAATGTAAAAGCCTTTCATCCTCATGAGACACGGCTGTGCTAAGTTTTAAAGTTTATTTACCGATATTCAATGATGAAAAATTTCAAAAACGAGTCATTGAATAGAAAAAAAAAAATCTACAAGATAAAAAAAAAAAAAAAAAAAAAAGATAGAATGAAATATACAAATATTAGTATTCATAATTAATATGTAAATATTATATGCCACAAAATCATTAATCATTATATCAAAAGGATAGGGTTATTTTTTGAAAGTTAGTAAAGTCGGTTCATTAGTAGTTGAAAAATAAATAAATTCGTAAACGAGTGAATGCTAGAGCTTTTTTTTTTTTTTTTTTTTTTTTAATTAATTGTTAAAATAAAAGAATGAAAATTAATACAAATCAGATTCTTTAAAAATACCACCATGAATTGCTTGTTCATGTCTTGATCGATTACCACTATCAGCATGCCATCTAGTAGTACAAACACCTCTACCAGGAATCTTTTCACCTTCTTCACACCAAAATCTACATTCAAATTTTGGTACACCATGTTTTCTTGTATAATGTTTTTGAGCTTCTAATTTTCTTAAAAAACCAATTTTATGCCATGGACATGTTGGGTCAGCACATTTATATTTTCTTCTTGTTAATTGAATACCATTTGGTTGTGATTCAACTTGTTCAACATGTTGTGCATATAAATCTAAATCTTTATCTAAAAATTGTTTTGAACAATGTGAACATTTATATTTTCGATTTCTCCATTTTCTTGGTTTTCTACCATTAAAATCTAATCCTTCTGATGGTGGGGATGGTACATTATTACTTGTATTATTATAATTGGTATAATTATTATAACTTGATGTTGAATTACTTGATAATGGTGAAGGTGCTTGTGATGATGATGAAATTGCTACTGGTGATGGTGATGCAAATAATGTAGTTGTTGTTGAAGATGGTGATGGTGTGGTATTTTCACCTGTAATTGTAGCCACTGATAATGCAGGACTTTTTAATAAATCTTGTGTTTGATAATCAATTGCTGTTGGAATAGGTGATGTAACTAATAAATTATTATCTTGAGCATTAGTATGATTATAATTATTATCATCAAAAATATAGTCTGGGGAAATCGGACTTGATGATGAACATGGTGACATAACTGAAGATGATGATGCTGTGCTTGATGCTGATAATGGAGCTGTAACTGCAATTGAATTCTCTAGTGGTAAATCAAAGAAATAATCTGGAAATTGTGGATATAATAAATCATGAACATCAACATTATTTGAACTTGTTGTTGTTATTGTTGGTGCTGGTTGGAATCCAATCATTGATGGTTCCAAATTATTGTTATTATTATTATTGTTAATATCGGTGGCGATATTGATATATTGCACTTGTACTGCTGTATTCATTGTTGTATTGGTATTATTAGTAGTTTGACTTTGTTGTTCTTGTACTTGTGGTTGTTCAATGTAATAATTATTATAGTTTAAATAAGTTTGATCTTGATTCATGCTCTTTTAGATTAGTTGAAAATTGATTAATGTTTTATAATTGATATGAAAAAAAGATTCTGGGGTAAAGAGATGAACAAAGATGCTATTGAATGAATATAGTAATAATTTATAAGATGTTTGTCTTTGAAATAAAATGCTTTTCTTGATTGATGATGATATTATAAAAGAAGAGAAAAAAAAATGGATCCGAATTGAGGAAATGGATTGATATTTATAAACATTTGTCGTAACTGATTTATTTTCAAAAAAAAAAAAAATAATGATGATAAAAAAATAAATACAAAAAAAGTAAATAAACGTTAAAATATAACTAACAGATCGATCGGAACCAGTAATAAAGCTTGCCGATCGGAGATTTTTTTTTTTTTTTCTTCTTCTCCACGCGAAAAAATTAAAAGAAGAAAAAAAAAACAAATTATGGGCTTGTATAGTTTGTAATTTACTTTTTTTAATATTTTTCTATAAACACCAAGTGCAGCCAGCCTTATTACACTGTATAATAATTTTTTTTACAGCCGGACCATTGAAAATTTATAGACTGAATTATTCAAGTCGAGTCATCAAAATGTATTTCTTTTTTGGATAATAGATAATAAAATAAACATAAGACTTAGTTTTACCTGAATAGAAGAAGCATTTTATTTTATTATTTAGTTTATTAAGCATTTAACGAGTTTAAATGTTAAAATTCTGTCTGACGGGAATCAGTTAAGAATTTCTATTATCGGGAAGGTACTGTAGAATGTAAAAGTTTAAGCTTAATACAATATACTATTATGCAGTTAAAAATATTAGCTATTAATACTAATCAGGTCAATAGATCGTGGAGAAAGAAAATTATAAGACAACTTGGTTATTTTGGGAATTAATCTTTACTTGAGCTTGTGAATAATTATGAGGGATGTGATTATGTAAACAGGTACACATTTTTTTTTTTTATAATAATTTTTACGAGTTTCTTGGTCCAAGAAAGTTTTTGTTCCTTTTTTGTGATGCTATTTTGGTTCTTATAATATAGTTGTTGCATACCCAATTAAATTTACCATACCCTTGAATAATAATAAAGAACTAATCTGATGACTATTTTTTTTCCTTTCAAATTGTTTTTGAACTACCACTATCACTTTCCATTTAATTATTAATAATTCACAGCCATTAAAATTATTAATTGATTAATTGCAATATATTCTATCAAGCAATAAGGGCTCAGTAAATTTGTGTACTAATTTTTTTCTAATCATGACAATATTATTTTGTAAATCAAGTCACTACCTGTCAGCCTTTCAACTGTTTCTGCAGCTTTTTTATAAAATTAGAGAAACAGAGCCCTGTTGAATAGAAAATCGGCTAGCGGAGAGCGAAAACGAGAATAATAAAATCGGAGAGTCGGAGCTTGTTATAAGTGGGCTGAATAACATTCAAGCTGTTGTAAATCTTCTATTGCAGGTTCACCAAAGCAAGCTTAAAAAAAAAAGAGGGATGAACGCGTTGCAAGGCTGAAGCAGAACTGTCGGTATTCCGTTTAAACTCGAAAATCTGGTACCTGTCAAAAAAGTAATTACAAAAAAAAAACGAAAGAAATGATGTCACTTTTTTTTTTTTGTTTTTTTTGCGAGTCTGGGGGGCTTAAGCATTAATAATTTATTTTTTTCTACTCCACCATTCGCTATTATACCCATTTTAATGCAATATATGCAATAGAAAACCTTTTTTCTTTTCTTTTTGAAAAAAGTATAAATTGATCTTTAAAAACAAATAACTGTTGAAATAACCGTTATAATTATCAGCAAATCTCTTGGAATTCCTAAAAATAGATTTTTTATCAACATTTTAATATTAATAATTTATTGAAATCGATATCGAAATTCTTCTATAATCTGAAGAAATTTTAAGGTACTCAATCCGATCATGAGGATAATCCTATTATGATTCCAAAATCGTCAAATACATCTAGGAGATTTATATTAATATAAATGTTTAATTAATAGTTGGTAACTGAATATATGTTTGTCATCGTAAGAAGATGTTTCTATAAATAACTTTTCGTTTATAAAGTTCCAATAATACTATTAATAAAGATTGAATTAAACTAGTTGAATAAATTTTTAAAGTTAAACTTTGAAGATTTAGAGTGCAATGCGATGGAAGAAGAAAAAAAACGCGTTCTTTTAGAGATAAACAATGTTGACAGACAACAGCACTTGATTACCAAAATATTAGCCACAAGTAATCATCAACCTTAATGATGAGAAAAGAAAAAAACGAATAGAAAGCTTCTATTTTACTTGATAGACTACTTCCTTTAATTCTATAGATATTTTGAACGTTGAGAATACAATGCATAGTGCATTAACCCAGCTTAAGTAAGAATATAACAACTGCTATAATATCAATGTTATCAGTTTTACCCCTCATCTTGAGTCTAGGCTGTAAACTCTTATTTTTCTTTGAACTTCAGGTCACGATTTTTTTTTTTCCTTCCTTTTACGAGTGATCATCATATAAACAACTCGAAATAGATAGACCCTTTTTTATTGTGCTTTTCAAACCTATACTCGAGGAATGGAACATGCAAATGTGGCTTGGGAATAAAATTATATATCAATTATTGTAACTGTGGGGGAAGATTTTCGATCTTATTCATTGCTAATCTTCTTTTACCTGATACTCTGTAGAAGCAATTACACCACTCTTTGACATTTTCCATCAACTCTTGATGCTCATGCTCATGGCCCATATGAGTGTAGTACACTTACAGTAATCTTAACCCATACAATTGTAATACGCAAGAGTTCACAAGGGCCATGCTTGTGTTTCTCATTATCAAAAATCTTTCAATGACATAAACATCCTTTTCAGTTACAACTATATCAACTTATTCTAATTTAAACTCAACGCTATCTTGAACATAATCTCTCAAATCAAAACTTAATTTACTACAAACTATCATGCTATACTACTGTCAATTCATATTCATAATTTATTATTCGCTCTCACTTCCCGACCGTTGAAAAATTATTATATTCCTTATGTAAGAAGCATTGATAAAAAAAAAATTAACTTTATTTTCTATTGCAAAAGAAAGATATCCAAATAATGTTTATAATCATGGCTGTGCTTAAAAATTAAGTTCAAAACAAATTGACAGTGTAGACTTACCTTTGTAGATGTCTTGAAAATAAGGTCGTTTTGATTTAAATAATTACCTGAGTGTCTGTATTATTTTTCCATGGTGTAGGTAAATAATATGGTATTTAATATCAAAATTTAACAATTAACGGTTTTTTTCTGGATTCGGTTCGTGAACCTTTGTATACACTACTGGCAGAATAATTTTTTCTTTTTTGGTGTAAGATGTGGCTTGGACTTTTTTTTTTTGTTTTTTTTTTCAAAGTTCCGCACACTGCTAAAAATCAGCCGGTCGGAAATGTCGAAGCTTTAATTTTTTTTTTCACGAAAAAAGGGGCTTTAAGCCCTTATAGAACCCTCAATAATAAAAAATATTATCCTGTGTGGCTTAAACACTTTAGTAGGGTACAGATCTCACTGAGTGTGTGCACACGCTTAAATGATAATTATATATTTACTTTTTTTGAAGAAAACTAGCTTAGTATTCTCAGCCTCATGATCTGATCTGTTTAAAATTTAATTTTAAAGATCAAGATCGATCGATTATTGTAGGTGTGAATTTCATTACATCCTGGTACTGGTACCTGGTAGGCTTAGACAGCTTAAAAAACCATCGATCGATATCAATTGATTGAATGATTGTAATTCCATACTTTGATGTGTATTCTGACAGCTGAAAGAAAAAGGGCTTGTATTTCAACATTTAGTCAGGGAGGTTTATGTCAATATGGTATGATTAATAGCATTGCACTAAACATTGATAGATGTCAAAAATATATTTGTATCAAAAACAAATATATATTATTAATTAAAAGAGTATGTACTCGAATATTCTGTTTATAAATAGATGTATATTTAGTAATTGAGTCTCAATTTTCGTAGTAACAAATTTAAGGTAAAGAGCTGATAGTGAAACTTTAGAATCGATCGAAAATATTTTAATATCCTTTTGCTTGGTAAAACTGACAGATCAAACTCTCTGCCAGGTTTAACAGAGTCAATTAACGACTTAATTTGGGATATCGACGTCGTTACAAATTGGCATTCCGTTTAAAGTGTTAAATAAGCTCTATTTTTATCACTCGTTTTTATGCAGTATTCATATTTCTAAGGTATAATATTTAAAGTTTAGCTCATGAAATTTTTTTTTGTTAAAATTTCAAACGGTTTATATAAGTGGGATCAAAATAATGAAATATAAAAGCTCTAGAATAATACAACTAAAAAGTGTGCCTGTGACTTTTTTTTTTTGAGAAACAAATGATACCTGGTACTTGAAGTACTTTTGTTTCTATAATCGAATTTCCTTTTTTGTATCATTTTTACCTTGATCCGTTGGTGTTAAATTTTGGCATTACGTATTGTTCAAAGCACTGTTCATCTCTCTCACTATAATATAATTAATTGTCTATACATCTATTATTATGACTACAATACAGCTGGTACCGTGATACTCTATATATTATAGTTTATATATGCTACAAACTATATAGACAATAGAAGATAAACCAAAGAATATTTTCTATTTATTTGAACCTTTACCACTCTGCCCACCTAGAAGATTTAAAAGTTATTTAAAAAAGCACAGAGGTAATATATCACTGATAAGGCCTTTAAAGATGATATCCTATCTATAGCATTATAAATTTATTTTAAATGTGACTAAAGTTTCATAAGAGGTTGAAACATCATCAATGGTCTATATATTATTTTCCTGATGATATATTAAAAAAAAAAAGGCTATAATAACTATAATTTGAGGGTAATTTAATGCTCAACTTTAAAACACAAAAATCTTGGATTTATATCATCATTATTTTTCCTTCATTCTCTCTCATATAATAGCATTGTCGTTGGCAAAAAATCCTTCAAAATCGCACAGCCTTTCCAACTACTACAACCATACAAATATACTCTAAATTTGAGCACAAAATAGAGCTTAAAATTTTTTTTAATCCAATTAAAACTTAATTTGAGTTAATAAGGAACAAGCATCAAAATTTAGGCTAGAGTTTAGTTCAAGAACGTTACAGAATTATTGGTAGCTACAAATACAGTACTACAAAGTGTAACTGTTACAATCAATATATCCTTAGAACAACTTTCTGGTAATTAGTAGTTGCAATGTACCGTAAATAGAAAGGTGGTATCAATATTTTATCGCCTGTCGGCAACCTTATAAGTAATAAACTAGAGATGGATGTTTTTTAAACACGAGTCGTTTCTCATTGAAAAAAAAAGAAAAATATATTGTAATAAGAGACAGAATGCGATTTTTTTTTAGTTTGATCACACAAGAGCGATTTATATTTCTAAGTTATTTATGAAAATGTTCGAAATGATTTATCCATTTTGCTATCATGAAAGTCTGGTGCTATGTTGGATCATAAAATCATTCATTCTAGATTGTCTGTCTATGATAACTACCTCTGGTTCTCTGGTTGGATATTGTCAATGATTCAATTGATAGTTAAACATTAACGTTATGTATGTATACATCAACTTAAATCAAAAAGTTTATTTACCACCCGATGATACATCATATTAGATTGTATGTTAATGATAATTATCGATATCAATAGAATCATGAGCATGATAATAATGTATAATGTACTATCTACCTATTTGCATGTTACCCGCATTTAAGGTTATAATACAGTAGCTGTCTGCCGCTTGAGGTTAGATATTGTATACTAAGTCAAATGAGCACAGCGCACATAAGCCGGGGCAATTTTTTCCGTTGCATTAATACAGCATAAAAAATAGCTGCATTCCGCCATAGCGCTATATAAAACTCGAACCGTGGGGTTATAAGCAGTGAAACAAGCTTGAAATTTATCATTCGGATCGTTGACTACACGGTACCGGTACCCAGTTACTTTAGTTTAGCTTGGTTCAGCCTTATGCACGTTAGAGTCGGAGACTTTAACCCCCGGTTTAGCATTTTTTTTACCGTTTAAGCCCCCATAACGAAACTTTGTATATCAAGGTAAGAGAATCATTATTGGCAATCCTTGGTTTGCTTTGCGTTTATCATGATCATTATGATCAAATATATTGACTTAGTTCTAAATCACAATGTTAGTAAATACTGACTATTAGACAAGATATTTTTTTTTAAAAATAATTATTTATTTGAAAAACAGATTATTTTTAGAAAATATTCAATTATTACGTAGCTAGATACAAGATATATATTTTTCTATTAGTAAATTAAGTTTTACTATCCAGAAAGGTTCCTGAATAAGATATTGGATAAGAAAAAAAAAAATATGTGAGGTAATTGATCATATGTGAAAAACGTGGGTATATATCAAATTGTTTATTTTAAAGTTTGTTTCTTGAAAAAAAGTAGGGGGGAAATGAACAGAAAGAAAGCTTAAGATCATCTATCAATTGATAAAATTGAAGCTTATTTTTTTATCGATAAAGTATTACCAGGTACTTTCAAGGTACTAAAGCAAGAAATTAGCATTGCATTGCTTCATCTTCTTAGGTAAGTTTATCATTATCAATCAGATGTATTGTATCCCAGATATCGATATCGGCTGATGATAAATTTTATCTAATCAGCATGAACTGTAAACAAATAAACACCTAAAGATCCGATATCAATCACAATTCCACACGAGTATTTTTCAACTTGCCGGTGTTAGAAACACGAGTTTTTCAACCAGGATTGCGCCTTCATGAAAAATACTAATACAGTCTGTAAGCTAACCGTGATTATAGTAGAGATTCTCGGCAATGCAACCGACTATAAGCCATGATATAAGCCAATCATTATCCGGTGTGTTTAGAAAACCAATTAACGGGCTTAAAAATTTCCGAATCTATAGTACTTTATATATCCCATGGATATTTGTATTATGATGTAGAATGCATAAGCTTTTATTAAGCTTGGTAACTTAAGCTGTATATAGTTTCTAGGGTGACGACATTTTTTTTTTTTTTTCAGTTCCAAACGTTTTTCTTTTTTATTGGCACAGGCCCTGGTATTTAAACGAGATAAGACTTAGATACTCGTAACACTAACATCCGGTCCACCGATAATTTAGATCTTGGCTTGTTCTAAGACATGTTTGTAACCCTGACAAGGCTGAAAACACTCTGTGCAGTCAGAATAATAGTAGTCTAACAAGGGTGTGGAGGTCTACAGGGTATATTTTAAAGCCATTAGGTGTCTAGGATGTATATATGATTAAATTGTACAGTATTTTTAACCATCGATCCCGGTTAAATTTTTGCATATTTCGGAGATTATTACATATAATAAGTTTTGAGGACTAATTTTAACTCCGATATAACGAATTTTAAGTATTAATGCACTCCAGATTTTTTGATACAAACGTAATCTCGTTTTTTTATATCTCCGTGTTTATTGTATGTTTAAAACCATCATAAGTGTACCATTGGTAGGTGTGGTGTTCGTAAAATCCTGCTTCTTTAACAACTACATGTATACCTTTATAATTGAATATACAAAAACAGTTTATATAATCCGAAAATGCTAAAATTTATGTAATGTATAATTATATGCATTTAATTAACCCAGTTTTCTACCTTATCCCACTATTCGGATCGAAATTCAACTTTTATGGAATAAACATCAAATAGTTTGATATTTTTAGCTTCCCCCATAGACACAAATAAACCCCGGAGCTCTTATCCCCGATATCTATATAATTCTCATAAACAAGCATTTTAGTTTATCTCCACGGTAGAAATTTAGAAACATTATAGGATTTGCATATAACAATTTATTATGGTATTGCTTGAACTAAGACTTTGCTAATGCAATAAATTACATCAATATATTCACTGATGTCTTTTAACGATATATTATTTTTTGTGGGGAATATATCTCCGATATTTCTTTTATAAACATTTAACTGATAAGAAAAACCCTGTAAATTGAATTAAAGAATATTAATTAACAAATTCTATAACATGATCACGAATTGTTTCTTAGGGAAAATATGATTTGTATACATGTATGTATTGAAATGTGTGTAAGATGTTTTGAACTGAATCGTTTTACACCACTTTAAAAGTTTATTATATACTGTACTTTTATTAATTTCAATATATGAAATATTTTGAAATATTTTATTGTAGATCGAGAAAGATATTGTATACAAGTTTCTTGTTTAAAAAGATTTATGGTTATATCTATGATATCAGAGTAATAATAAAAGAGATGATCGCGATTTGCAATGTCTTTAAATACTATAGAAGTAGAATTCTGAATTATAGATTATTGGTCATCTGTATCTATTTCTTTTTATTTTTCCTATTTCATAGAATAGATTTACCCCGGCTTTTGAGATTAATAGATCTAAGGTTCTCCTGTGAATGACCCTGAAGTTTTTCTTATCGACAGCTTTAAACTATGTAAGATCTTATCTAAAGCTTGGTGTGTGTTGTTTTGAAATACCATGACCCTGAGGAAACTACAATTTTGAAACAATTTCTTGAGTTCAACACAAATAAGAATCTTAGCATTGATTACTGGGGGCCAATAAGACTTGGAGTCTTACACACATCCCAGTACCAGGTAGTCATTAGAATAACGGTGTCCGAGATTTTTAAACATACATAACGGTCTCCAGATCACATTACTTAAAAAAAAAATAAAAATACAGCAGTGAAGTCGTGACCAATTTTTATGTCCAAATATTTTGTTTTTGATACACATCTTATTGATTTCCTAAAGACAACTAAGATTATGCATGTATTCCAAAAAAGATTAAATTTCATCCACTTCTAGTTAGTCATTTTACTGCATAGAAAATAATAATTTATAAATCATTACCAATTCTGCGAAAAAAACGGTTATTTTCTGTACTGCTATTAACTTGCTGCATAAACTATAAAGTTCCAAACCTTCCAAAAGAAGTTAAAATAAGTAAATTTAAATAATATCAATTGGTACAAATTGGTAATTTCCAATGAATAAAACCGTTATATGCACAGAATATCTCACAGCTATAAGACTTCAAGCAAAGTTGGCAGTGAAAAAAAAAAAATTATGATCAACATAAAGAATACGATGATCAGTGAATAAAAAGATTTATTGATGATGCAGTATGACAAATGAATATTACCAATACAATAAGCCACTCACGTGGGTAGCTTTTGATGTTTACATTTTATTATTAGTTTAAATATTATTTAGATTATTATTGAAGGGATGAAACCGTTGGTGAAAATTCATTGGTTGGTTTGTATTCTAAATAATTTGAAGCATTATTATTGCAAAATAATCACAGGTTTGGATGTCTAATTTGAATTATGTTCCTAATTAGGTATCTATTAAGATAATGAGTTCTAATAACTGGGAATAGGATTCTATAAAAACGGCTATGCACAGGTTATATGATAAGCTACCAGGTACACTTTAGAACTACTGCAATCTATAACTCTAATCATGATTGACAATAACGGTTTCCTTATTGGTATCAATTTCTTTTGAACTTACACCTTAAATAATTTGCCAATATTTACAACAGAACATTTAAAAAGTACTTTAAATTTGTTATTAAGCTTATACATCTATCAATAGCTTAATCTATAAAACAAATTAATCTAACCGAACACAATAACCTCTCCATGAACTATGTTTTGATAATGATTTTATTGAAATGTGGCTTGTAAATGTGATTTGATTGGACCCTGGTAAGTGTGTTTATAACCACATGGATACATTAATTTCACTTCAACAGTATAAACATAACCATATAAAGATCTGATCTAACAAGCCACACTACTATAAGCTTCAGATTTGAAATTTTAAGAGACATATAGGGTCTAGCAGATACCAGCTATTAATCAAAATAATAGACAAACCATTTTTAGACATATACTTAATATAGTCATGTGTACCATAGTTGTATGGTTGGACAAACCTTTAGACAAAGCAAAATAATAGACTAAATATGTTATAGACTGGTATAGATTAGATTTTTTACTATTATTATTATTATGACTGATGCAGACTATAGTGTACAGTTGTATATATTCAGCCTTGCACAAGTGCACATAATCTTTAACCCATGATTATTTTTCAAGTGTGGGGTAGAGACTGACTGTTGTAGACACAGGAAATTCTTGTACAACTGTCTAGTTTTATTGAAAAGTACAAACAACACACACACACAAAGTAATAAAAGGTAACCAAAGCTTGATAAACCTTTTACACAGTCTTCAAATATCAGCTAGAAACGATATAATCATGATAAGATGTCCATTCAAAAGTATTATCATGGACAAAAAATAAAAGACCAGCCACTGAAAAAAAACTTTGCGTGTTACCAATAACTACCAGATGGTTACAGGTTACACTAGCATGACCAAAAATCACAAGGCTGAAATATTTTCACCAGCTT
Organism: Blastobotrys capitulatus; assembly: GCA_030564325.1. Taxonomy (NCBI): domain Eukaryota; kingdom Fungi; phylum Ascomycota; class Dipodascomycetes; order Dipodascales; family Trichomonascaceae; genus Blastobotrys; species Blastobotrys capitulatus. Next base: position 23,543 of record JAJLUL010000090.1, on the reverse strand, counting down.
AAAAATACCTTCGGCTGTTAAAACAAAAATAACACCCGCTTAAACCATACAGTGCTATTTTTTCTATTCTTGCGGTATTAAAAACACTCCCAACAAAAAAAATATGTAATAAAATTGCAGTTGAAAATCTCCCCTTTTTTTGTAACAGGTTAGCTGATTTAGTACGACCGATTTACCGCCAACACACTCTCAACTTTACTTTACTCACAAACTTTAATAAAAAAAACAATAATAGGCATTATTTTTTTCTCCTTATTAACAACATTTTTGATAAATATATCTTAATCATAAGAAGATAAAGAGAGAGAGAACAAAATGTCACTTCAGTTGATCGATGAAGATAAACAATTTAGTAATATTGTTCCTGATTATTTAAAAGATTTAGGTATCATTAATAATGGTTTAAATTATCATATTGTATCAGTTTTTGGATCACAATCAACTGGTAAAAGTACTTTATTAAACGCGCTGTTTGGTACACCATTTAATGTTATGGATGAAACTTCAAGACAACAAACTACTAAAGGTATTTGGATGGCAAGATCAAAATTAATTAATGAAGATTCAAATAGTGATAATAGTGATGACGCATTAATGGTAAAAAATTCAGATATTTTGGTTATGGATGTTGAAGGTACTGATGGTAGAGAAAGAGGTGAAGATCAAGATTTTGAAAGAAAAAGTGCATTATTTGCTTTAGCAACAAGTGAAGTTTTAATTGTTAATATGTGGGAAAATCAAGTTGGTTTATATCAAGGTGCTAATATGGGATTATTAAAAACAGTTTTTGAAGTAAATTTATCATTATTTCAACAATCAAATCAAACTCCAAGATCAATGATTTTATTTGTTATTAGAGATCATATTGGTACTACACCATTAGAAAATTTAGCAACTACATTATTAAGTGATTTAAATAAAGCATGGGAATCTATTTCAAAACCAGAAAATTTACAATCAAGTAAAGTTGATGATTTTTTTGATATTAAATTTGAAGCATTACCACATAAAATTTTAATGCCAGAAAAATTTAATCAAGAAGTTGAAGTTATGGCAAAAAATTTTACTAATGGTGAAACTTTTTTTAAAAATGAATATCATCGTCAAGTACCAATTGATGGTTGGAATATGTATGCAGCAAATATTTGGGAACAAATTGAACAAAATAAAGATTTAGATTTACCAACACAACAAATTTTAGTTGCAAGATTTAGATGTAGTGAAATTGCAAATCAATCAATTGAAAAATTTGATGAAGGTATTAAAAATTTAAGTGTTACTTTAGGAGATTCTGAAATAGTTGTTGAACATTTTGGTTCATTAATTTCAAATGTTAGAAAAGAAGCAGTTGAATTATATGATTCAATGGCATCAAGATATGTTGAAAAAGTTTATAAAGGTCAAAGATTAGATTTATTACAACAAATTGATAATAAATTAATTCCATATTTTACTGCACAATTAACAGCATTACATAATTTGGCAATTTCTAATTTTAATTGGATTAAAATTAAAGATGGAGAAGATTTTGGTAAAACAATTGATGATGGTAAAAATGAAGCAATTAATTTATTTAAAAATAGTGCAATTGAAGCAGCATCAATTGATCCAGAAGTTTTTGTATTTGAAAAAGAATATAATAATTTTATAAATGATTTAAATCAAGCAGATTCAAAAAAACGAACTGAAGAAATTAATCGATTAGTTAATAAAATTGGTAAAAAAATTAATAATAAAATTCAAGAAGATTTGGATAGTTATTTTAATAAAATTGATAATACATTATGGGATAGAGTATTAGAATTTTTTAATACAACTGTTGAAACTGAATTAAATAAAGTTTTAAATAATGAAGGTATATTTAAAAATATTGGTGCATCAAAAGAATCAAGTTTAAAAGGTATTAAAAAATTAAAACAATCAAGTTGGAAATCATTAGATAGAAAATTAAATGAAATTACAATGGCATCAAATGTTTTGGTTATTTTACAAGATGAATTTGATAATAAATTTCGATATAAAAATGGTGTACCAGTTGTGTGGACAGCAATGGATGATATTGAAACACCATTTTTACAAGCAAGAGATTCTGCATTAGATTTAATTCCAATTTTATCATATGCAAAAACAGAAAATGGACCAATTGAACCAGAATTTCCAATAGATGAAGATGATGAAGATCGAGAATTTTGTAAAAGAATTTCAACAAATAAAAAAACTGAAATTATTGAAAAATTTAAAAGACAAGCTGATGCAAGTTTTGTTGATGCAAAAAGATCAACATCACAATTAGCAACACAAATTCCATGGTATTTCTTTGTATTATTAATTGTTTTGGGTTGGAATGAATTTATGGCAGTTTTAAGAAATCCATTTTTATTTGTTTTTGTATTATTAATTGGTGGTGGTGCTTATATTACATGGACAATGGGATTAATGCCAACAGTTGTTCAAGTATCAAGTGCTGCTTATGATAGATCAGTTGAATTAGCAAAAGATAAATTAAGAGAAATTTTACAAGAACCTCCTTCACATCAAAGAAGGGATCGACCTATTGGTTCTGAAAATTCTAATACTAACAATTCAGAAAAATATTCTGATAATATTGAACTTAATGATATGTAATTAATTTAAAAAATTTTTATGATTATGGTTTTTGTTTGTATCTTAAATTTGACTGGTGGTACCTATTAATTAATGTAGAAAAGTTTTAGACATTATGCGGCTTATTGAAGGTTAAAAAATTGTGTTTAAATTTGAAACACTTTTTTTTTTTTTATCCTTGCTCAATAATTTGATCCGGATAAGAATTGCCTTCTTATTTCACGATCATATTTTTGAAAATCAGTTAAACTTTCCATATCACTTTCTTCTTCTTGATTATTCATATATTCATAATCATCCCATTCAATATAACCATCATAATTTTTAGCTTCATGATTACCAGTACTAAAAATAATAAATACCATAATTAAAGAAATAATTAAACTAATTATTCCTAAATTCCATGAGCTACCCATAGTTGATAAATTAGTATCAAAATAATCATGTTTTATCATTAAAATTTTTAATCCAAATAATGGAAATGAAATAAATAATATTGATAATATTATTAACCAAGTTAATAATTTATAAGATTTAATAAAAGTATATCTTGTATCATTATAAATTAATATTAAATATATCAAATTAAATGTTAAAGAATATTGAATAATTTGAGTTAGATATAATGAAAATAATGATGATTTCCATACTGAACATAATATTGGATGATTATTACAAGTTTTTGAACTTGGAAATTGATGACATTCTTGATTATTATTAGTATTAGTTATAAAACATTTTGTTGATAATCCATAACTTATATATGATGATTGGATCCAATTTGGTTGTATTAATGCAAAAGTTGTTAAGATTGTTGTGGTTAGGAGTATTATAGTATATATTGATAAATAATAGTTTTTGGCATTCATTTGCAAAACTTTGAGCCCCAAAAGCTCCTAATTTGAATATGATGACAGGGTTTTTAAATTAGAAAGACAAATTATGTCTAGTGGTTAGTTTTGAAGGATATAGATTTTGAAAAAAAAAGTAGCTGCATCGTGCAGTCACCGCCTTCCCATGTCAATTAAAGCAATGATCAACATTATGTAGAGAGAAAAATTCCAACTGATAATGACGAGATTTTAATCAATAATTTATCCGATCCTATTTTTTCCTTTAGATTTTTCGCGTACAATCTACAATTGTACAATATTTACTATTAATTTGAAACTACTGCAATACGTGCCTTAAATTAAAAGAAATAGATTAAACTTATAATAAATACATAAAAAACAGAATAAATTTTAAGATCTATCTGAATCAGCAATAACATCTTTAATATCCAAATCACCTTTAATCAAAGGAATAGTCTTCTTAATAGTACTATTGTTCTTTAAACTTTCAACAATACTAGCTGCAACATCACCTCTTGGGATTTTAATATCATCTTGATTAGATACATCTTTAACTTTATTTGGAGCAGTAATTTTACCAGTTCCTGATTCATCTGTTAAGAAACCAGGATGTAAAATTGTATAATCTAATGATGAATGTCTTAATAAATCATCAGCATATTTCTTACATAATGCATAATTTCTTAATGAAGTTTCCAAATAAAATTGTCTATCTTCAACTTTATATGCTGATACCATAATATATCTTTTAATTTTTGCCAATTCACAAGCTTCATAAGTTTTAACAGCACCATCTAAATCAACTTGTAAAGTTCTATCAGTACCTCCTTTACCACCAGCACCAGCAGTGAAAACAATTGCATCTAATGATAAAGATTTTAAATCTTTTGCTAAATTTTCAGCTGAAAGATCTTCAACTGATAAAACTTGTGCTTTTGCTCCATTAAAACTATCAACTTGTTCTTGTTTACGAACAAACGCAACTGGGGTAAAATTTTGTTTTTGTAATTGGTCGACTAAAAGTCTACCAACTTTTCCTGATGCACCAAAAATACCAACTTTCATTTTTTTTATTCCAAGTAATAATAATTGAATGAAAAAAAAATTTATTAATATTCCAGGATAGTGTTTACCTTTTATAGTTTGTGTAGGAAAAAAAAACAAACAAAGAGCCAAAAGCTTCGGATGTGTTTTCCAACTCCGCGCAAACGGCTTTCCCTATGCGCAATCTTAATTAATCAGCATCATCCATTAGAAACAGATGATGATATAATCAACTATCCAGTGTTTTTGTTCAAAAAAAATGGAGATGAGATCTGTCAAAAAATAAACAATTAAGAAGATTTCTAATAATTTATAATCATCTTTAGTAATTTATCTTTATAATTCATCATCTTCATCAGGATCAAATAAATCCAAATCTAATACTTGTGGTTGATTATTAACAGCTTGAGCAGCAGGTCTTGCAATTTCTTCACCCATTGAACCTCTTCTAGGCATTGTACTATTTTCATTATTAACTCCATTACTATTATTATTTAATAATGAATTTTGTCCATTATTTAATTGTTTATTTGCATCATCTTCATCATAAGTTGCAGTTGCTAAAACACCTCTTCTCATTTCATCTTCTGTTGGCCATGGTAAATTTATATGTTCTTGTTGTTGTTGTTGAGGATTATATCTTGGTGGAGCATGAGTAAATTTAGTAATCTTTGTCGCGTATTTTAATAAATCATCAGCATTAATTTGTTGTGGTTTTGAATCTGTTGAACTTGGTAATGCCATTAATTCTCTTCTACAATCAGATAATCCAATTAATAATTTATTTAATTGTTTATCTAAATTTTCACTTTCTTGTTTTAATTGATCAATTTTTTTACCATATTGTTGATGTAATTTTAAAGTTTCAATTTCTGATGATAATTCTTCATTTGCAATAATTAATTTTTCTGCCACTGAAGGATCTGGTTGATATTTTTCAATTCCTTGAATTAATTCATTCAAAGCTTGTTCATAAGCAACAATAGCATCACTAATCATTATTGTCGCCATTTTATTATATCTATCTTTAATAATTTGCAATCAAAATTGTTAAAAATAAATTTTGTGTGTAAACTTTTTATTTTGGGAATTTAGAATTTTCACACAAAAAAAAATTTCTAAAACCTAAAACAACTTACGTATTAAAAAAATAAGGGATCCGCCACCACCGGCTTTTTTTTTTTTTTAAACACAAAAAGATTTATTAGTTTTTTTTTTTGTTCATAACATTTACAATAAATCAAAACAGGAAAAATTCCACGTATAACTCAACTTCGAAGGTGGTATGCTCCTTTAAGACGACCTGCATACGCATTAACTACTCTGATAACACATTTCATGCCAGAGTCAATACCACTACAAAAACTCCATCATCATAATAATGATGGTGATACAAGTACTATTTATTCAGATCATGATGATGATAATGATTTAGTTTTAATGGATAGTACTAATGATAATGACAATGCACCTTTAATATCAAAAGAATACACTAACAATATAAACAACAACAATAATAATAATAATGAACGATTTATTACAATAAATACTAACACTAAATTTTCATCAAATGCAATTTCAAATGCAAAATATTCAGCAGTAACTTTTATACCCATAATTTTATTTGAACAATTTAAATTTTTTTTTAATTTATATTTTTTATTAGTTGCATTAAGTCAAGCAGTTCCTGCTTTAAGAATAGGCTATTTAAGTTCTTATATTGTACCTTTAGCATTTGTTTTAACAGTTACTATGGGTAAAGAAGCATGGGATGATATTCAAAGAAGAAGAAGAGATAAAGAAGCAAATACAGAAAAATATGATGTTGTTGATAAACCAAGAATGGTTCAATCAAAAGATTTAAAAGTTGGAACTTTAGTTCGATTACATAAAAATCAAAGAGTACCAGCTGATATGATTTTATTACAATCAAGTGAAAAAACTGCAGAATCTTTTATTAGAACAGATCAATTAGATGGTGAAACTGATTGGAAATTAAGAATTGCATGTCCTTTAACTCAAAATTTAAGTGAAACTGATTTAGAAGATGTTCAAGTTTTGGCTAATGGACCAGAAAAATCTATTCATCAATTTATTGGTACTTTAAAATATAATGATCAATCTTATGGTTTATCAGTTGATAATACATTATGGGCAAATACTGTTTTAGCAAGTGGTAGTGCTATTGGTTTAATTATTTATACTGGTAAAGATACTAGACAAGCAATGAATACTTCAAGTTCAGGTACTAAAGTTGGTTTATTAGAATTAGAAATTAATAATTTATCAAAAATTTTATGTGGATGTGTATTTTTATTAAGTATTGGATTAGTTGCTGCAAAAGGTTTTGGTAAACAATGGTATCTTGATATTATGAGATATTTAATTTTATTTTCAACAATTATTCCAGTTAGTTTAAGAGTTAATTTAGATATGGGTAAAAGTGTTTATGCATATCAAATTGAACATGATAAAGAAATTCCTGAAACTATTGTTAGAACAAGTACAATTCCTGAAGATTTGGGTAGAATTGAATATTTATTAACTGATAAAACTGGTACTTTAACACAAAATGATATGGAAATGAAAAAGATTCATGTTGGTACTGTTGGTTATGGTGTTGATGCATTTGATGAAGTTCGAGGTTATGTTAATGAAGTTCAAGCTAATGCACCAAGATCAAGAAGAGATGTTGCATCAAGAGTTCAAAATGTTGTTACTTGTTTAGCAATTTGTCATTCTGTTACACCAAGTTATGAAGATGGTGAAGTTACTTATCAAGCAGCAAGTCCAGATGAAATTGCAATTGTTAAATGGACAGAATCAGTTGGATTATCATTAACAAGAAGAGAAAGAACTTCGTTAACTTTAACTCATGAAAAGACTCAAGAAACTTGGAATTATGAAATTTTACATGTTTTTCCATTTAATTCTGATAATAAAAGAATGGGGATTATTGTAAAAGATGTTAGTAAAAATGATTTGTGGTTTTTTCAAAAAGGTGCTGATACTGTAATGATGAAAATTGTTCAACAAAATGATTGGTTACAAGAAGAAACTGATAATATGGCAAGAGAAGGTTTAAGAACTTTAGTTGTTGGTAGAAAAAAATTAAGTCCTCAAGCTTATGAAAGTTTTGTAAAATCATATCATGATGCATCTTTATCAATGGTTAATAGAGATTTTGAAATGTCAAAAGTTGTTGATGAACATTTAGAACATGATTTGGAATTATTAGGTTTAACAGGAGTTGAAGATCGTTTACAACATAAAATGAAACCATCATTAGAATTATTAAGAAATGCTGGTATTAAAATTTGGATGTTAACAGGTGATAAAATTGAAACAGCAAGATGTGTTGCAATTTCATCAAGATTAGTTTCAAAAAATACTTATATTCATGAAGTTAGTAAATGTTTTGATAGAAATGAAGCAGCAAATCATTTGGAATTTTTATTAACAAAACAAGAAGCATGTTTATTAATTGATGGTGAATCATTAAAATTATTTTTGGATAATTTTAAAGATCAATTTGTATCAATTGCTGTTAAATTACCAGCAGTTATTGCATGTAGATGTACACCACAACAAAAAGCAGATGTTGCAAAATTAATTAGAGAATATACAAAAAAAAGAGTTTGTTGTATTGGAGATGGTGGGAATGATGTTTCAATGATTCAACAAGCAGATGTTGGTGTTGGTATTGTTGGTAAAGAAGGTAAACAAGCAAGTTTAGCAGCAGATTTTTCAATTACACAATTTTGTCATTTAACAAAATTATTAGTTTGGCATGGTAGAAATAGTTATAAAAGAAGTGCCAAATTAGCACAATTTGTTATTCATAGAGGTTTAATTATTTCAGTTTGTCAAACTGTTTATTCAATTTCAAGTGCATTTGAACCTTTAGCATTATATCAAGGATTTTTAATGGTTGGTTATGCAACATGTTATACAATGGCACCAGTTTTTTCATTAGTATTAGATCGTGATGTTGATGAAACTTTAGCAGAACAATATCCTGAATTATATAAAGAATTAACACCAGGGAAATCATTATCATATAAAACTTTTTTTGTATGGGTTTTAATTTCATTATATCAAGGTGGTATTATTCAAGGATTATCACAATTATTTGTTGGATTAAAAGAAGAATTATTTGAAAGATTAGTATTTGTTAGTTTTACTGCTTTATTATTTAATGAATTAATTATGGTTGCATTAGAAGTTATTACATGGAATAAATGGATGGTTATTTCTGAAGTAGTAACTTTAGGTATTTATATTGCAAGTATTCCTTTATTAGGAGATTATTTTGATTTACATTATGCAATTGGTTCATTTGGATTTTATTGGAAAGTTGCTTTAATTACTGCAACTGCTTTAATACCACCATGGATTGGTAAAACTATTAGAAGAAGAATAAAACCTCCTAATTATGCAAAAGTTCAACAATTTTAGTTCCTTTTATTTGTGTAAAAAAGTTTAACATTTTTAAATTATTTTTTTATAATAAACAAATTTCTTTCTTTTTTTTGTCTAATGATCATTTTCTCTTGGACCTGGACATTCATTAATATCTTCTGATGTATATTGAGCACCACACCAATAACAATAGAAAAATTCATCTCGTAATTTATCAGTAATTTTATTTAATTGATCTTCTATTGATAATTGATCAAAATCTAAAGATTGTTGATCATTTTCTTGTTGATATATTTCAATATCATTATGAGATATTGAATTTTGTTGTAATTTATTTTTTGATTCTTTAACTTGTTTAATTGCTCTAATTCTTGATATAAATCCTCTTAATTCTATTGGAATTTTATTTAAATCTTTATTATTAATATAATCTTCTTCATCAATTTGTTCATTATCTGAATAAAAATTAATTAAAATATTACAAGATTTTTCAAAATTTTTTTTATTTTGTTTAAATTTTAAATCATTATCATTAAATTTTTGAATTTTATTTTTATCATTTTCAAATTTTTCATTTAACTTTCTTTTAATTTCTTTTTCTGCTCCAAGACCTTGTTTATCTAATTTTTGATTTAATTTAATTGGTTCTGTATTTAATTTTTTATTTTTACCTAATGAGTCACCTTGTTTATAACCCATTAATTTCATTAATTTTAAACCTTTTTCTGATTCTAATGGTTTATTAATTTTATTTGTAGAATCATTTTCTTTAGAAGTTTCTTTCTGGGTTTCTATATGTCCTAGATCAAATTTCATATAATCATCTTCACTCTCACTTTCTTTATCACTCATTTTAATGTTGGTGATGATAAAAAAAAATTATTTTCCCACGCGATAAGGTTTTGGGACAAAAGTATCTGAAACATTAATGCGGCTCAATTATTTTACAAAACAACTTTTATAAATAAATATAAACCATTAGACAATTCTTTGTAACTAGCATCTATAACACCTTCATTAAAAAGTAAAAATGAAAATACAAAATATCTTAAATGCTACTACAGCACTATCATCATTACACCCAACACGACATTATTTATGGGATGAATATAATATAACAGTTTCTACTGCTAGTGTTACAAATAAAATAGACGCTACACCAATTCCAGAATATGAAACAATTGTACCACCAGAATTACCACCATTAGATTCTAATTATAAATTACCAAAAGATTTTATTTGGGGGATGGCAGCAACTGCTGGACAAATTGAAGGAGCTGTTGATGTTGATGGTAGAGGTCCAAGTATTTGGGATATTGCTAGTCATTTAAAACCAGGATTTATAAATAAAAATGAAACTTTAGATATTGCATCAAATCATTATTATTATTATAAACAAGATGCTTTAAGATTAAAAGAATTAAATGTTCCTTATTATTCATTAAGTATTAGTTGGTCAAGAGTTATGCCTGATGGTAATGGTACAGTAAATGAATTAGGTTTACAACATTATATTGATGAAATTGATTATTTAATATCATTAGGTATTAAACCAATTGTTACATTATATCATTGGGATATCCCATTTGCATTACAAAAAGAATATGGTGGTTGGTTAAATGAAAAAATTATTGTTGATTTTAGTAATTATGTTAGAGTTATATTTGATGCAATTGGTGAAAAAGTTCCAATTTGGATTACAATGAATGAACCACAAATTTTTTGTGATGATTATAAAACATGGCCAAAAGATTTAAATGATGAAATTTTCCCAATTCATGGAATGAATGATGAATTTGAAAGATTATATACTTGTGGTCATAATGCATTATTAGCACATGCTGAAGCAGTTAGAATATTAAGAACTGAATTTCCTCATTTAAAAAATTCAAAAATATCTTTTGCAAATTCTTGGGATTTTACACCTCCATTAACAAGTTCAAGTTTAGATCGAATTGCTGCTGATAGAAATTTAATGTTTACAGCTGGTTGGTTTGGTCATCCAATTTATGTTGATGGTGATTATCCTGCTTATATGAGACAAACTTTAGGATCTTATTTACCAAAATTTACAAATGAACAACGAGATTTAATATTAAATTCAACTGATTTTTATGCATGGGATAGTTATACTGGATATCCAGTTACAGCAGTTGAAGATTTTTATAATTGTATGCATAATAAATCTCATGAAGCATTTCCAAATTGTATTCAAGTATGGACTGAATTACCAAAGACAAATTGGTTAGTTGGTAATCAAGCAGATGTTGAATGGTTACATGATACACCAGAAATTTTTAAAAGAGGGATTTTATGGTCATGGGATTATTTTCAACCAAAAGAATATTTCATACCAGAATATGGTTTTGCACAATGGAAAGAAAATGAAATGAGTTTTAGTCAATTAAAAACAGATGATCAAAGAATTCAATATTATAATGGTTATAATAAAATGATTTTAAAATTAATTAATGAAGATAAAGTTAATTTAAAAGGTGCAATTGCTTGGTGTGCTAATGATAATATTGAATGGAGAGAAGGTACAAATGTTAAATTTGGTTTACAACATGTTGATTATAATACAATGGAAAAAAGTTATAAAAAATCAGCATTTTATTTACGAGATTTTTTTAATTATTATATTGAAAAAGATTAGTAATATATTATTAGGTTTTTAAGGAGTTATATCATCATCATCGTCATCTTCATCATCATCATCCTCTTCATCATAATTTTGTTCAATTGTACTATCATATTTCCTTCTTTCAAAATCTCTTGCATGTGCATCATTTAATGCTTTTAAAACAGGTGTTGCAATACTTGCTAATGTACCTCTTCTTCTTAATGTTGGGGATCTATTTGGTGTACCACTCGTAGTAGTAGTACCTTCAGGCATAGTTAAAGATCTTCTCATTCTTTGTCTAGCACTATCCTCATTATCATCATCTCCTACAGTTTGTTGTGCTAAAGTAATATTTTGATGATCTAATTCAATCATACTTTCTTCATCATTAATAGTACTTGAACTGGTTCTTGCTGATGATGGTCTTGGTGGTACAGGTACATATGGTAAATTTAAATCTCTTGAAGCTCTAAATCTTGTAACATTTGTACAATGTTCATTTTCAACTCTGAAAAAAGACCATAAAAATCTTCTAATAATTTCAACTAATGCAACAAAAAATGATATTTTTGCAGATTGTTGAATTTCATGAGCATAAATTGCATATAAAACCCAAGATTGTCTTAAAAAAGGATCCAAAACCATCATAACATAATATGTCCATTTTGGAAATGCAATTTCATTTCTTAATAACCAATTTTTTGAATCCCATTGTCCTAATGACCAATCCATTACTAAATCCCAAAATGATGAATATACTGCATTTAATGCTGCAAATAAAATGAAAAATGCTTTAATTGTATTAGATTCTCCATGATCAATTCGTAATAAACTTAAAAACATATAATAACAAATTAAACAACTATATTTAGCACCATTTGCTAAATGAGGAAATTTATCTCCAGTATCTAAATAACGTCTAATACATTGTAATAAACGCCAAATACCTGGTAAACAATTTAAAAATCCTAATAATCTTGATTGTGATGATGAACATCTTGATGCATGTGGTGATCCTGGATAAACATTACTCCAATGTGTTGCATATAAACAAAAAATAAATGATGCATTTGAAATACTATAATTTAAACTACAAAAAATATCCCCCATAAAAAAATCTCTAAATTCAACTGGATATAATCCACTTAATACTAATCTCCAAGTTGCAATAAATAACCATCTTCTTGCTCTCCAATGTGCAATTGGTAAAGGTATAACAAATATAATAACTGCTAATCCTAAATAAAAAATTGGGAAATATCTTGCAGGAAATATATCTGGTGCAAAATCTTCAAAAGTTAACCAACCAAATAAACTCATTAAAAAAAATAATACTGATGGTATTTCACCATATTGATGTATATCTAAAAAAGTTCTTTGATCTAATTCAAAAATAAATGGATAATTAACTTTATATTTTTGCCATGCCCATAAATTTAATTGAAATAATAATAACATTAAATTAACAATAAAATATCCACCCCATACTTGAAATAAAAAATAAACATCAGGTCTATCAGGATTATTTAAATGTTGTAAACCAACAACAATTGCTTTAATAAATAATGGTATACCTAATCCAACAAATAATCCAGTAAATAACATTGAACCATAATGAGTATCAGGAACTTCTTTAGCTCGTAATTTTTCAACTGCTTGTTTATGATTATCTGATTCAAAATATCTACCATACATTCTTTCAGTTTTATCTAATAAATTATCCAAAACATCTGATCTAACAAAATTTTTATTATTAACATTAATCATAAAAGTATCCATTTCTTGTAATCCAGTAGTTTTATCAAATTTTTTTATCATTTTTCTTGCTGCTGTATGATTTAATGCTCTATAACCTTTTAATAATTCTAATGATCTATAATATTCTGAACATGCTGTTTTTAATTGTGTTTTTGCAACAGGATATGGAACTGTAGCATCATCTTTTCTACCATAATCATCTCTACTAGTTTGATTAATCCATCCATCACGATTTTTTGGTTTTTTACCTTTTTCTTTTTTTGGTTTAAAACTTTCTGGTAAAGATGGAAATTCCATTTTTTTCCATAAAGTATTTGCAGTATTTCTTGCTGCTTTATTAATAGTATCAAGTTTTTTAGCTTTAGCTTTTGCTCGAACTCTATGATGTACTAATCTTTCTAATTGATCTTGTAAAATTAAATATGTTTCAACTGCTTTATTTTCTCGTTGTGTATAAAATGTATCAACTTTTTTAACTTCATCATTTAACCATTTAACAAATTCTTGTTGTGATATATCTAATTTATAATCATTTATTGTACCAAAATTTCTTTGATTATTACTATTATTTGGTTCTACAGCAGCAGCTTCTAAAAGTGGTGATCGATCATTGATTTGTTTATTCTTGGCTTGATTATCATCATTTTGTTTAGAATTTGATTGATCGGATTTTGAAGGGATTGCTGGTGGTGGTAAAACATCATGTTCATCATTATTAGATTTGTTTCGATTAATATTTAATAAATCTCCTGGGGTTCTACCTAAATGATATGTATCAGTATCAACATGTTCTGTTGATGGTGGTTGAGTTGATATCTTGATAGGGGGATCTAACCGTTTATTTAATTTTTTTAATTTTTTTTTACCAAGCTAATGTTATTAGTATCTTTTTAATTTAATATTCAGGGTTGGTTTTTATTATCATACCTTGTAGTCTACATACTGATCCCTCCATTCGGGAACATGGTTCTCACGAAGGTGACTAGAAGAATATTAGTTAGTTAAATTCAAAATCATTTTATATAAAATAAAACATACACTGCAAACTTCATTGGTTATTTTTTTTATAGAAAAAAAGTCTAATGAAGTTGAAAAGAAGATGAGATGAATTAGGGATTAAAAAAAAAACTCTACTTGGGAAAAACAAAAAAAAAAAAATACTTCTTGTAAGCAAACAAGCACAGAAAATTCCAGCCTCGCGGGTCTTCCTCAAGCTTAAGTCAAACTGTAATCTACATAAAAAAAGCGGGTGTAATCTGAAACCTTATTTTGATTTAAGCCGTACATCTTTACAGGCTTAAAAAATTCTTAGTTATTAATGGATAATATTAAAACTACTTTAATAATTGACTACATAATTCATGGTTTTCTCCAATAAAATAATTTAATGTAGCTTGACTGAATCCTTCTGGCATAAATTGAAGTTGATCAATGACATTATCTAATAATAATGATTTACCAAAATCCATTTGTTCATGAGCAACATTGGCCACGTGCAAATGTAAATGATAATAAGTTGGTTGATAATGAAAATATAACTTTAAATCATTTGGTTTGATATCATAATTATCACAGACTACTTTTAAAACTTCTTGTTTCATTGATTTTAAAAATGGAATATATTCTGGTTTTAAATCTCTAATAGATTTTAAATCTTTATTTCTAACCAATGCAACAAAATATAATGATTCTAAAGTTTTACCATCCCATTTCATATCTGGTAATAATACAAATCCATTTGTTGAATCATCATTTGAATAAATGATTTTTTCTTTTTCTGCACCTTCATCTAAAATGTTATAAACCCATTTAATACTACCTTCAACTTTTTTAATATAAGGAATGACGACATTTTGATAATCTTCTGGAGTTTCAGTGATGTATTTTCTAACTTGTGGTCGATATTTTCTAATATGCTTTTCAGTAGCTGGATAAATTAAATTTACTTTAACTGTTGGATCATCTAATGATTGTTTTAATGTAGCAATATTCCATGAATAAATATCATTTGATTCAAGTTGTTTAACTTCATCTAGATTTAGATTAGGTCGAACCAATGATTCAATAGATACAATTGCATCTTGATCATTAATTGTACCTAATAAGTAGGTGATTTTGGTTAAATTGTTTTTGCTTAAAACTTCTTTGACTTGGAAATCATCTAAACTCATTGTATCTTTTTTTTATTTTTTTGAATGGATATAGAAAAAGATTTTTTTTTTTGGTGTAAAAATGTATCGATATATTAAAAGAAAGATTTTTTTAAACGAAAATGAGCTCTTATTTATATCCCTACAATGACACGTAGTATTTGTTGGTTATCCATCATAAGTATCTACTGGTACATGGCATTTTATTAGAGAATTTAAAGTACATCATAAATTATTCACCACTGAATAGTTTAAAATTACTAAGTTCGTCTTTCGTTAACCAAGCGTATAATTATCATATCATAAGCATCATTTTGGGCAGGTTTTTTTTTTATTAAGTTTTTTTTTTTGTTTGTGTTAAAAATTATAATTTATTTCGAATCCTCCCAACAACACATCTCCGATCCGATACTCATTATAAAGTTTAACAGTTTAATATCCCCTTTTTAGAATAAAACTCAACGCTTAAAACCGCTTGAGAAAACAGCTATTTTTGTTGTTGTTGTTGTTGTTTTATTACACTAATAAAATTTATGCGAACGAACCAAGCTTACTAGTACATATGTAGTCAAGCTGAGACAGAATTTAAGTGGGAAATATTTTCAAAACTAGTCCACTAATGAATCGAAATGAACCCATTCGAGCGGTGACAATTTTTTTTTGCCTGAAAAATTTCACCTGATTACATAATGCTATATATATTTTTTTTTTCAAGTGTTAGAATTTTTTTTTTTTTTTAGGGAGACAAATTTTTTTTTTTTTTTTTTCATTCGTTCCAAAAGATTTTTTTTTTTTTTTTTTTTCTCACACCAAATTTTTTTTAATATTATTTATTTTTATTTTTTTTTTTAATCAATTCACTTCAAAAATTTTAACAGCACACTACACTCATTCAAACCATGGCTGACGTGACCCCAGAAATTCACAACGCGTTATTCCAGTTATTAACAAGCTTAACGTCAGCTAATAATGAGATTCGTTCAGCTGCTGAAAAGAGTCTTAATGAAGAATGGATAGCAGGTGGTCCAGAACGACGGGATCTATTGCTGATGGGATTAGTAGACCAAGCAATTAGAGGAGGAGATGATACTGTAAGTTATTATTTATTATTATTATTATTATTTTATATTCATTTTATAAATAAAAGTTGAGAGAAAGTATTTACTAACAAACTTTTTTTTTACAGGTACGGTCATTTTCTGCTATTTTGTTTAGAACAATTTCATTAAGACAACCACCAAATTCAACATCAGCATCACAATGTATTATTGATACTACAGCACCACAAAATTTAAATCAAATTAAAACAATGTTATTAGAAGGATTTTTAACTCCACAATCAAAAACAGTTCGACATAAAATTGCAGATGCTATTTCAGCAATTGCAAAACCTTGGGGTACTACTGATCGATCATGGCCAGAATTATTACAAATGTTAATGCAAGCAATTGATAATCAAGATTCAAGTATTAGAGAAAGTTCTTTTAGAGTTTTGGCAACATGTCCAGAAATTATTGGACCAGATTTAATTCAATCAAGTGTTCCAGCATTTGAAAAAGGTTTTAATGATTCTGATGAATCAGTTAGAATTGGTGCAGTTACTGCTTTTACAGCATTTTTCCAAGAATTAGATAAAAAAACTTGGCCAATTTTACAAAATTTATTACCTCAATTATTACAAGTTATGGCACCATTAAGAGATTCTGGTAAAGGATTTGAATTATCATTAGTTTTGGAATCATTAATTGATTTAATTGAATTGGCACCAAAAATGTTTAGACCAATGTTTAAACAATTAATTGATTTTTGTATTGGAGTTGCTAAAGATAAAGAAATGGATATGAAAGCAAGATTAATGGGTTTAGAAGTTGCAACAACTTTTGTTGATGAAGCTCCAAATATGTGTAAAAAAGAACCAACTTATGCTGAAAATATGATTATGGTTTGTTTACAAATGATGACAGAAGTTGGTGAAGATGATGAAGATGGTTCAGAATGGAATAATGAAGATGATATTGTTGATTCAGATGAACAAGATGAAGCATATTCTGCTGCTAAACAATCATTAGATAGATTAGCATTAAAATTAAATGGTGAAATTATGTTAGGACCATTATTTCAATGGTTACCAAGTATGATTGAATCTCAACAATGGAGAGAAAGACATGCTGCTTTAATGGCTTTAAGTAATGTTGCTGAAGGTTGTAGAGATGTTATGATTGGTGAATTAGATAAAGTTTTAGATATGGTTATTCCATTATTACAAGATCCTCATTCAAGAGTTCAATGGGCTACTTGTAATGCATTAGGTCAAATTTCAACTGATTTTGCTGATGATATTCAAAGAAATTATGGTGATAGAGTTTTACCTGCATTAATTTCAAAATTAAATAATAATTCAACTCCAAGAGTTCAAGCACATGCAGCAGCTGCAATGGTTAATTTTAGTGAAAGTGCTACTAAAGAAGTTTTGGAACCTCATTTGGATAGTTTATTAAGTTCATTATTAGAATTATTAAAATCACCAAAAAGATATGTTCAAGAACAAGTTTTGACAACAATTGCAATGGTTGCAGATGCTGCTAAAAATAAATTTAGTAAATATTATGATACTTTAATGAATTTATTATTTGGAGTTATGCAAATGGATGCAAATAAAGATTATAGATTATTAAAAGCTAAAAGTATTGAATGTGCAACATTAATTGCTTTAGCAGTTGGTGAAGAACAATTTAGTCAACATGCTGATCAATTAATTCAAATTTTTGCACAAATTCAAAATTCTATTACTGATGATGATGATCCATGTCAATCATATTTACAACAAGGTTGGGGTAGATTATGTCGAGTTATTGGTACTAAATTTTTACCATGTTTAACTATTGTTATGCCACCATTATTAAGAGCTGCTAAACATAAAGCTGATTTACAATTATTAGAAGATGAAAATCAAGCAGATGAATTAAATCAACGTGATGGTTGGGAAATTATTCCAGTTCAAGGAAAATATATTGGTATTAGAACTAGTTTATTAGATGAAAAAGCTAATGCAATTGATTTATTATCATTATATGCATGTCATTTAGGTGCTGATTTTGAACCATATGTTAGAGAAATTGTTACTGATGTTATTGTACCATCATTAAATTTCTTTTATCATGATGGTGTTAGATATTCTGCCGCACAAGCTGCAAATCCAATGTTAGCATGTGCTCAACAAGCAATTGCAAGAAATAATGGTGGTGATATTCAAAGAGCAAAAAGTGATCCACAAGTTTTAGAATTATGGGTTCCAATTTTAAAAAATATGTTGGAAACTTTACCAATTGATGGAATGGTTGAAGTTCAAGCTGGATTTTATTCTGCAATTTATCAATGTGCAGAATCTGTTGGACAATATTCATTAAATGGTAATGATATGAAAAGTTTAGTTGCTGCAATTGATACTAATATTACTGCATATATTGAACGAGCTAATCAACGAAATAATGATAATGATGAATATGCTGAAGAAGTTGATGAAGAAGATGCTGAAGCTGCTGATGAAGAATTATTAGGTGAAATTTCAAAAGTTATTCATGTTGCATTTAAAATTGCAAAAGGTGATTTCTTACCATATTTTTCAACTTTAGTTACTAAAATTCAAGCATTTTTACAATCACAAAATGATGATTGTAGACATTGGGCATTATGTGTTGTTGATGATTTAATTGAATATACTGGACCACAATCATGGGCTTATCAAGAATTATTTTTACAACCAATGGTTGATTCATTATTATCAGGAGATGCTGCTGTTAGACAAGTTGCTGCTTATGGTATTGGTGTTGCAGCTCAACATGGTGGTTCTGATTATGCTCAAGCTATTATGAATACTTTACCAACATTATTTAATATGGTTAATGTACCAGATGCAAGAAGTGAAGATAATGTACATGCAACTGAAAATGCTAGTGCAGCAATTGCTAAAATTTTAAGAAAAAATGGTCAAATGTTAGGTGATGATTTAGATCGTGCAATTGCAGAATGGGTTAAAACATTACCAATTATTGCAGATGATGAAGCAGCTCCATATGCTTATATGTTTTTGGCTGATTTAGAAGATCAAAATCATTCAGCAGTTACATCACAAATTCCAAAAGTTTTTGATGCTGTTGCACAAGCATTAGTTCATGAATCAATTAAAGGTAAAACAGCTGAAAGAGTTGTTGAAGCTACTAAAATTTTATTAAGAGAAGTTGATCAAAGTAGTGTTATGGCAATGTTCCAAACTTTATCAACTGATTCTCAACCAATTGTTCAAAAATGGTTCTCATAGATTGTTGTTTTATTTTTCTATTTTTGATTTCGTTTTTAATTTTTTTGTTTTGTATTTTTTTTTTTTTCTAAAAAAAAGATATATTATGGTTCTTTGTACTTTTTATTAATAATATTTATGTATACGTATATAAATGCTTCTTGTAATTAATGTGAATTTTTTTTCTAATGATTATTAAATTTGATCTTTTTTGTCGTTTTTTTTTTTAAAAAAAAAAAGTTGTTGATTGATAGATTTTTGATAGTGAGCTCTAGGTCTGTAGTGTGCGTGTTTGGGCCGCGCGAGTGTCTCAGAAAAATTTTGTCAAAATTTTTTTTATCAGGGAAAATTTTTTTTTTTTATCATCACAATAAAATTCAAACATTTCATCGTCACCCATTATCATCATCTTCATAAAAATAAATAAATAAAAAATGGGTTTAGGTGGAGGAACTGTTAAAGTCAAATATGGCAAGGATCCAAGAAATACAGCATGGTCTAATGATACCAGTCGATTTGGTCATAAACATATGGAAAAAATGGGTTGGACACCTGGTAAAGGATTAGGTATTGGTAGTAGTGGACAAACTGCAATGACAAGTCATGTTAAAATTAGTGTTAAAACTGATAATACTGGTTTAGGTAAACGAAGTAATAAAAAAGATGGTATTGCTGAAATGGATGGTGAAATTACAACTGGTTTGGATACTTTTCAAAGATTATTAGGTAGATTAAATGGTAAAAGTACTGAAAGTGTTGAAAATCAAATGTCAGAACAACGTAAAAGAGTTATTTTAAGTAATCCAAAATTTGGTATGGTTTTTGTACATGGTGGTACTTTAGAAGGATCAGTTGAAAAATGGTTAGATGAACAAAATAAAGAAAAAGATGATGATAAAGAAGATAAAAAGAGTAAGAAAGAAAAGAAAGATAAAAAAGATAAGAAATCAAAAAAGAGAAAGAGAGTTGATGATGATGATGATGATAGTGAGAGTGAAAAGAGTAGTGATGATGATTCTAAAAAACGAAAGAAGGAGAAAAAGAGTAAAAAAGAAAAGAAAGAGAAAAAGAGTAAGAAAGAAAAGAAGGATAAAAAAGAAAAAAAGAGTAAGAAAGAAAAAGAAGTATCACCACCTGCTCAACCTCAATATAGAGGTAGATTAGCAGCAAGAATGAAGTTTATTGCATCAAAAAGAGCTGCAACTGCAGATTCTAAAGCTTTGAATGAGATTTTAATGGTTCAAGCTTAAAAAATTATAAATAAGAGAATCTTTTTTCTTATTTTTTTACGACTTTATTTATAGAAAAGAAAACTAACTTTTTATTATTATACATATTAATACTAATGCATTTTTTGAAAGAAAAAAAATTTACAATCTATTTTTTTAATGAAGATTGTTTAACTGCCTTTCTATATTCTGGTATTTTAAACACTCTTTCCATAATTATTGTAGTTATCCAACCAGGTACCCAATTCATTAAATAATATGAAGTTAATGCATTAGTTCCTGCATATATAACATCTTGTTTAAATAATTTCCTAACAACTTGTTTAGCATATTCATTTGCAGGTTGTTTACTAAATTGACCATCATCTCTTTGTGAATCTAATGAAACTTGAGCATTATGAAATAATGAATTTTCTGGTAAACTTGGTTTATCAGTAATTTCAAACATATCAGTTTGAACAGTACCAGTAATAACATCAACAATTCTCACTCCTAAAGGTTCTAATTCAAATCTTAAAGTTTTAATATATGATCTTAATGCAGCTTTTGAACTATTATAAGTTGAACCCCATGGTGGATTTACATCAGCAGCAACACTATCAGTATGAACAATAATTCCTTTACCATTAACAATCCATTCACCAAAAGTTTGATTCATTCTTAAACAACCAAAATAATTAACATCAAATATTTCTTTAGATTTTTCAATTGATGTATCTAACGAAGGATATGACATTGAAATTCCTGCATTATTATATAAACAACCTAATTTCCCATTTAATTCTTTTGATAAATCTAATTTTAATTTATCTATACTTTCTTGTTTTGTAACATCACATTCATATACTTGAATATTTAAATTTTGTGCTAAATCAGCCATTTTTTCTTTTCTTCTTGCAACTGCATATACTCTCCAACCATTTCTACTAAATTCTTTAGCTAATTCTTTACCAATACCTGATGAACAACCAGTAATTAATACAGTTTTTGTCATTCTATAGTTCCTCTATATTTGCCTTTTTTTTTTTTTTTCTTAGAAAATTTGTTAGAGAAATGATTATGAATCAGGGCAATTTGATTTGTTTAAATACGCGAATATTTAAATTATTTATAAATTAAGATCAAAATTAATTTATATTATTATAAACAGGGTCACAGGATTTCGAATCCAAAAATTCTGTATATGCATATCTTTGTAGCAAGCGTAAAAAAAAATTATCAAATCAAAATATTTAAGCTTTATTAATGTAAAAAACGGTATTATGTTAAAGCTGCTTGAGCTGCTGAGATCTGTCAAAATTCAAGTGTTAGCTAAATTTGTACAATGTAACGATACTTGCAATATTCAGTTTACACGCACTCAAGCGGGTTTAACGAGCCCCTTGTTTGTTTAGCATTTGATATCGATAATATTTTTCAAACTGCATAATGACCTTATATTCAAGTCATGATATGAACTTTTGATAAGACAGAATCGTTCGATTGTATTCCAAGGATTATGTTTAGATATATTTTTAAGAAAATTATAGCAAAACAGGGTTCTATATTCATATAATGAATGAAAGAATTTGAGAATGTGAAAGTGGACTGTCCATTGTAATCTAACATCATAATAGCGACCTTAAATAATAGACTATAGATAAATACTTAAAGGCAGATTTTTTAAGCTTAAAACGGAATTCAAGATTAATTGTGAACAAATCAGTTTTGAAACTTGCATACGGTTATAGTGGATCTTATTGTTTGATGTTTAACCATACTTAAGCTTCTATAGGTTTAGTTACACTGTATACATCAGATGTAAGCAAACTAATATAGCTAGAAGCTTGAGTACCGCTATCATGATATCCGTACCGCTATATCGGTAGGTTTTTCTTAACCCCTCCTTGTTGTTGTTGATTGTAGCAAACCTTAATTAAAATAGCCAAGGTATAAATAAAGCCAAATTTCCTCATGATTTTTTTTTCTTTTCTCTCTATTTTCTTTACATTCACTATACCTAAGCTTTAAATCACTATTAAGTCAAATTAATTATTCAACTCAATCCTAATTGGGCTAAATTGATATCATCCAAATACCCTACTGCGAGTAAAACAATATACCCCAAGCAACAATCGAGAAATTATGAAAAACTAATGTAACTCTAAAAGTCTAAAAAAAGAAAAAAATATTGATCATAAAAGGCAACTCAATCAATTAAATGATTGAATTGAGTAGTTAAAGCGATGTCGACAGGATTCGAACCTGCAGCCTTCAGAGCCGAAATCTGATGCTCTGCCATTGAGCCACGACACCTTTAAATTTTTGACGAGTTTTTCAGTCATGCGGCTTAATTTCAATAATACAAAATTTGTCACAAAAAGCAGGGGAAAATCGGTGGTTTTAGCCTAATGGCAAATACTTCCATCAGACCATACCATCCAAAGGTCATGCCTTAGGTCGCCGGTTCGAACCTTTCCAGAAACATTCTGTGTTTCAAAAATCTCCGGGAGAGAGTTTTTAGTCGGTTAGAGTCCGACACTGTTGTGCTTCGGTACTTCGTCCGTTCTGGATTTTCTCTTA